>JAOEGS010001551.1:0-24089 GCA_025447755.1 Corythornis vintsioides
CTACCCCCTCGTCCAGGTCATTGATGAAAATATTGAATAATACTGGACCCAGCACTGACCCTTGGGGGACTCCACTAATTCATTACTGCAGAGCTATCAAGATGATGTTTTTGGTGGTTTTTTTCTTTTTCTTTTCATGGGCTTCCTTCCCTGTGCATATAGAGAGCAAAACAGGAAAACCATCATATTAACTAGCCCTTAAAAAAGGTAGACCAATGAGCTTGGTTATAAGTAATGTTTCTATATGAAGGAAGAAGAATATTCACAGCGGGACAGGCTACAACTATTAATACAAATTATTTCCACTCATGAATTTGGAAAGTTCTTAGTCCAGGCTAACCTCCTTTCATACATTTGAGTAATATCACATGAGCTTGATAGTCTTTCCTTTTGAGGACAGGACTAACAGGAGAAGAAAGATGGACACTCAAATCAGTGTCATCCAGTGAAGGGTAGACACATGCCAAAGAAATCTCTAAGTTCAAACTGCCTGAGACACAGCCCAGCACAACAGTTGAAAGAAGTTATTTAAAGCTGCATGGTTAAAGAGACAGGTTACAGAAGCCAGACATTTGATACCTGTTAAAGAGGGAGCTGCTCCTTTGTTGATAAGACTAATCTGTTCACTTAAGATATTCAGCTGGGATGTGGAAGACTCATAATCAGTTTGAGGTTTTACAAAGACGCCCATGTGCCCTGGACAGTCAATCATTCAAGCTTTTCTGTGGTTCCTATATAATAAATGGATGTAATAGTTCTCCTGTTCATGGTCATGTACTGGTAACCAATAGAAAACATCACTGCCAAGCTGATCTAACTCCATGCTCCATCCATTAAGAGATCATTCGGAGAAACAAGAATTGATGTTTTCTGGATGTAAGCTTTATTTATTAAATGTGTTCTCACTGAAACCCATTAATCAAAACATAGTCTGATGCATGGCTGTTTGCTTGAGCTAGTGTTTACTGAACTCAGCAGAAATTTTTCACTGGCTGTGTAATGTATTTCCTTTCTGGCTTTACGGACAGTGGACCAGCTGAGGAAGAGTAAAAGCCCTTGGGATGAGTATTAAGGCAAAAAAAAAGATTCTGAGAAATTAATCTGAAGTGTTACATATAATTTAAAAACAATCATATCCTACAGTGTTAGTAAAAGTACTGCTTCAGCCCCAATGGTTCAAACGTATAAGGGAAATAAGGTTAAGTTCTGAATCAACTTTAATGTTTGTTGGTTTGGGTTTTTGGTTTTGTGTTGGTTTTTTTTGGTTTGGGTTTTTTTTTTTTTTTTACTTTTATTATACTTATCTCTACAGTCTGAACTGCAGAATAGACTGCCCAAGAAACTGAACACTGACCCAATAAATCTTCATATTTCATCAGACAAAGCAGTTGAATTTGGAAGTTATGTGCCATTGTCTGAACTTCTGGAGTTCTTTGTTGGAGACATAATCTTTATTAGATAATGCTGTCTTTGAATTTGCCATAATTTTGAAATAAACTGATAACAAAAACATAGAATACTGTCTGTAGGTAAGGAACAGAAGCAGGAGGAGCACATGGTACAAGAAAGACTGTGTCCAACTGTAGGCAATCCAGCTCTGCTCCAGGACAAGTAATGGTTGTCTTAGCAGCTTGCTCTTTGAGAAGAGCTGAACACCATAAAGTTTGAGTGGTCAAATTCAAACCCTGAGGACACCAGTGTCAGCTCTATGCAAACCTGATATGAAAGGATGTGGGCAATGCTGAAGGAAGCCAGGGAGGGAGGTAGTTCCTGAAATTGCAGATTTTTGTTGTGAAAAGAATGAGGAGGATTTCTGGTTTTGCCTCTCCTGGGGAAAAAATAAATTAGTCTCCTTTCTCTCCTTCTCCTGTTCAATGATTCACTGACATTTTATTACATTTTATTATAAAAAAAAAGCAATATGGTTAACTTGTCTAGTCATAATTTTGGTGTGTTCAGCCTCTTTTCACATCAAATGCTTATTTAGTAAAAACCTTGAACAGAATTTGTAATTGCAAGGACAAATTCTGTATGTCCACAGAGTGTTTTCAGATCATTTATTATGAACTACTTGTTTTTCCATGAATATTTTCTGGACTAATTTTTATGCCTCTAAAATAAATTAACTAATGAACCTGGAAGGGAAAGTGGGATTTAGACCTAAAGACCCAAATTCCTGAAAAGTCTCGAAATTCTACAGCTCTGGTATTTTCATGAATGAAGGAGCAGCATACAAGAGGTCTTCAGGTAAGACATTTTCCATAGTATAATCAGTAAGTGGAATATGTCTTGAAAATTTAGCCCTCACTTGGGATTTATTCTACTATCCATTTTATGTGTTGTATTTTAGACTATGTTTTCTATGCTGAATTTTTGTACTATGATAAATGATTCAACAAAATTAAAAGTTAATATAATGAAAATTGGCATAGAGATTACTTATGACTTCTCTGATTTGTATAGATAAGGGAGTGTAAGAAATACAGTATTATCAGGTTAATCTATGTTACTTTGGACATCACCACACTTAGAGTTCATTACCAGCAACATTTTTGCTGTGTTGGTTTTGTACCAGCTAAGTTGCTTAGCAACCTTAACTCCAGGATAATGATGTCTTGCTGCCTATGATTAAATATTTTTTTTCCCGTATTCTGTTTATGATATATCTAGCTTACTTATTTTCTTGTTTGCAAACTCTGTTCCTCATTTTTTATTCCAAATATAGCAAGGTATAGATACATTCCTTGAATAATTTTATATTTAAAAATCATCGCAGTCACCTACTCAAGTGAATGCACATAGCACAATAGTATTACAAAAAACCCCACACTGTGCAGTAATGCAAAGAAGGGAAAATGGGGAGGCAGTCTATAGAACTACTGAATAAATCCTTAAAACATTTTCAGTACAAGTGCATTGCTAATAACCGTGGATAATGCCCTGGTTGTACCATTTAATTCTTCTCATATATAAATAAATAGAAACCTCTGGGACTTGACCATATGCAATGCTGTACTTTGGACCTGCTCCAGAAAAGTGAAATACTCTACTTTTAGTGGCATCAAATGTCTCTTGTTACTGTTAATAGATGGGTCAATTAGTTTAATAGTATTTACAGAAGACTGTCGTACCTCAACATTAACAGTATTCTGAGCTAATATCTGAAGGATGGTGCACATTAAAATGGTTATTGGGTGACATTATCTATTTAATCTATTTCAAATGATTCTGTTAATTCCTTCAGAGCTTATCCCCATGGCTACCATGAAAGAAAATTAATCAAACAGAAAAAAAATTGAAATTAATCCATCCTGAACAAGAGTCCAATGAAATCTAGAGTCTTATTTAAGCACTGGGGCATGAGTACGAGTGACTGCTCTTTGGCTAATGGTATAACTCATGCCTGCTGGAAGGAAGGATTCTGTCCTGGAATTTGGTGTCTCTGTCATAAATTACTTTCCAGACTGTAGACAGTGGTGGCTTTAGAATGGAGGCCTAGATACTGGTGTAAACTGCCTGCTTCTACTAGTCTGGAATTAAATCACTAATACTTCATGCTGTAGAGATTTGTTACTGAAGTACTAATATCGGTATGGATGCAACATAAATGGAAATACACATGTGACAATAACAGAATTTCCAGCAAAATAAATGTTACAGGACTGGGACTTGTACTGAACTCTCAGGAGACTGTTACAGATGATAATGTTGAGGAATATGCTGTTTAAATCTCTGATAAGAGCAAATCACTGATCCTTCCTCAGTGCAAGACCCTCCATTCTAAACTCAAGAGGATGGCAACAAGTTGCAGTCAATCATGTTATGCCAGTCCTTTCCTTTTTCCCCAACCGGAAAACATGCTTTGAAAAAAACAGAAATAGAAACCAAAACAAAAACAGACAATGCATAGAGAGCTTAGCTAAGGCTTATTGTGCTGCTGGGATAAGAAAGCAAAACACCAGGTGCTCAAATAGGTAAATGGCTTGTCTTCATTATTATTTTGATTCTAAACTCAACTATCTTTATCCAAGAGAAGTGAACAACTCTTGTAGTATGGCATTTAACTACCCTCATGAAGGGCGTCTAATATATCAAATTATGTTTCCCTGTTTATTTTTATTTCAACAATTATCATTACTTAGAAGTACAGAAATTCTGATCTAACCAAGCATTTGGAGTAGGCTTTAAGTTCCTGAGTTTGAATTCCACTGCAATGGTGGGTATACAATGACATTATAGAAAGCAGAGGTAAGGTATTTGTAACATACAATTATATTAATGTCTATAGTGAACTTATTGTTACAGTAGTTTCTTTAGACTGATGATGTAAAATCTCAGTATTTGTGCATTCCTGCATAATCTGTCTGGTATTTCTTGAATATTTTTTGTGAAGAATACTTTAAAAATAGTTGTGTTGCCTAACTAGAAGTTTGAAACAGTCCTGTGTAGGATATAGTCCCTCTACATGAAGCATTTGTTTCACATCTACCTTCCAGATGTGTAACAAATCTGAGACTGTGGCTAGTGCTTAGTTTGAACTGGAAACCCTGTCATCATCTTGTTGCTGTAGTTGCCATGGGATCTGAAGCAAATTAAAAATATAGTTCTTCACAAGGAAAATTACTTAACTAACATGCAATATCTTGAACAAGCAATGCCAATGCATAATAGGGATGCAGTACAGTCAATTCAAATACCTTTTTGAGTGACAGGGGGTTCTGCTAAATTTAGTTCATGTTTTCTCTCTCTGTTACACTAAATAAACCTGCTCACACAAGTAAATCTTGGGCATCTGGAGATCCACTTCAAATCACTATTAAAACACTTTGGCTTATACTGGACTAAATATTTGTCTGTACAAAACAATAGTGAGAAGCATCCAGGATGCTATAAACAGATGTAAGAGGTTGAGGATCTCATCTGCTGATGATTATGAATGTAGTTACTAGAATCTGGGGAATTCTATTTATTTTAATAATGAGATCCCCAGTGGGGAGTTCACAGTGGTAACTTGGCTGTCTTGAGCTGAAGGTACACGGAATGTATAGCAAGTCATAATAGGAAGTGCATCTTGTATAAGTTGTCAGAAAACAGCAACAGGGAATAATGTGGTATTTTAAGGGAATTCCTATGACCCCTGTAGTTAGTGCCTGTGTAGTCACAAAGGAGTTTTACCCCATCCAAAATTCTTCCAAACGGTATCTGCTATCTAATGAACTTCAGCAAATCAGAAAGATTGCATTGTGGAAAGTGAACATTTTCTATTTTTTAATTATAGCTATTTTTTTTCCACAGGAAAACATTTTGACCTTGGTAGCATTTAATGACAAACCCGTAACTTCAACTGCTAAATATAGTTTTTAATGGTAGTGTAAGAACATTTGAAGTAAGATAGTCAAAACATCTCTCTCATTATACACTCACTCAAAACTCAGGTTTAAAACCTTCATGGGGAAACATATTTAATATTTAGTTAAAAATTGCCAATTATCTTTGGAATAAAACAGAACTTCAGTTTCTCTCACAAAAAGTGACATGGAACAGTCTGTTCTAATATAAATGAAGTTCTGAACATAAATAATCCTTTTAAAGAATAAAAAGGAAGTACATTAAAGGTTCAGTGGCTCTCACTAAAATCAGTTATTCCAAATACTGATCAGGAAATGTGATCCTCTTAAAATAATCTCAAAGAGGATACTGTCATTTTTATAATTACACATGACCCCAATTTATCCTAAGATGCATGTAAAAGTAAACTACATCTTACTGCTATTCAAATATTTATAAGCTTTCCAGCTGAGTAGTGCTAATTAAAGCTTCAAACACTGAAAATAAAATTTAAAGTAGTACTTTTAGCTTGGCTTTTATAAAAGCCCTTTGTGTTTTTTTTCCTTCACCTATATGCAGCACAAGCTGCAGTGGCATTATGTGTGGAAGGCCGTCATAAGTGGAGTAAATCAGGAGCCACTATTTCCATTGCATTCAAATTTCTCACAGCTTATTTTGTGGTTTTGATAGATTCTAATTCAGAACTGTGGGGTTCAAATATAATTATTTAATCTGAATGCTTCCTAAGGCCTTTAAGAGTAGTTATAGAGTGTAAATCACTGAGCATAGAGCAGTAGAGAATGTAGAGCACTGGTCTGAACACCAACAGCAGTTGTTCCACTGACTTTGAATAAACTACAATATATTTTTTGGCAAGAGAGATCTTTCAAGTTCCATTTTTCCTCCCACACTCACAGAGAAGTAGTTTCAATGTACTGTAAGTATTACTTAGTAACATCAATATTAACATGTGGTTAGGGTTAATAAAAGAATAAAAAAAATATGAACTGGAAGCTAACTTTTAGAGATACGTCTAATTCAGGCTTACAGAAAGTCTCTGTTTTTTTAAGAGCCCTTAGCATTTATTAAAGCCAGGGCCAGATTTACACTGAAAGCTGCAGAAGCCTAAAGAAAGTAACCAGAAAAAGGGCCAGTAAAATACTGTCAGGTTATGATATGTTTGAGGGGGGTTAGGCATTGGAATGGGCTGCCCAGGGAGGTGCTTGAGTCCCCATCCCTGGAGGTGCTTGAGTCCCCATCCCTGGAGGTGTTTAAAAACCACGTAGATGTGCTGCTGGGGGGACATGGTTTAGGGGCCCTGGCAGTGTAGAGTTAATGGCTGGACTTGATGATCTTAAAGGTCTCTTCCAGCCAAATGATTCTATGATAACCCTGAGAAGTGTTTTTACCCAGGTTGACCCTTGTGTCAGTTCAAGGGGAGAATGCAATGGCCTAAGAAAAAGGGGCTGAAGTAAAGATGATTCCTTCTTTTCGGCAGTGACAGCACAACCTTTATTTGGAATTAATTTTGTCTTGGGTGTGAAGAAAACTCTTCTTCAGGACTAAGAAGAAAAAAAAATAAAATTTCTTCCATTCTACCTGAAGTAGGTCACCAGTAATTTCCTGGGTTGAAAATGTATTTTTCTGAACCCTGACTTCTGGATAGAAAATATGTGTTTTTAGAGAACTTGTTTCTACCAGCCCCATAGTAGAAACACTTGTTCTCCTTGGGGATAAGAAAGAGGGACAGAGTATGTATACACATGGGTGTTTGTGTCTATCTGTGTGTGTGTTTCTGCTATTGACTGCTTAACTCGTAATAGCAATGAACTGATGTGATACAAATGAATAGCACTATTTATAATTTGGGCAATCACATTAATATAACTGCATAAAGTATCTTAATCTTATTGCAATAATATTGTAAAAAGATAGATTTTAGTATAATCTGCATAGTAAATATATGTTTGACATTTGCCTATGGTCATACAGTTCAGACCATGGATCATGTGGTCTCAAACCACTGCCCAGTGTTCACCAGCTCATGTGTACTTGAGAACAGGGAGTGCTGCCAAGGGTGGTCTGGGTCAATTCCAGTGCCCTTTTTTCTACTTTTTGGTGGGCTTTTTTCTTACTTTTTCATCTTTCCTTAACTCTTTTCTGTTTCCTGATTTATATATGTATGTTTCTTTCAGCATTGCTTAAGGAGGACTCTTCAGCCTTTGGAACAGACTTCTTGTCCTTAACAGGAGACTCAAAGAACCCATAGCTAAATGAGAAAGCTCCTGAGTAGTTAAAAATGGAGTAAGTGCATAGGATACTTTCTAGCCTCTGTCTACCGAGTAGATCAGAGACTTCTTGACTTTATATAGTGCCTGAGTATTTAATAAAACTCAGTGGTTTTATTTTCTATGAAACTGTGTCTACTGCTCCTATAAGCTTCAGGCACTCACCATAACTTTTTAGCAGGTAGTTCTTGAAATCTGCTCTCTACTATACCCAGAAAACTCGTATGATTCCAGCATAGCTCCTAATAGCTTGCTTTGATCCCCCACAGTTTTTATTTTGGAAGAGACAATAAATAGTTGGTCTCTATCTGACATTTCTATACCACTCATGATTTTGCAGATCTTTGTCACATCTCTTTTTAGTCATCATTTTTTCAGACTGGAGAAAAATACATATTTGACAAGCTGGTTTTCGTTTCTTTGCTTGCTTATTTTTGGTTTGCTTTTTGGTTGGTTGGTTTGTTTTTTTGAAATGCTTATAAAAATGTTATTAAGATTTTGGGAAATCACTGCTTATGAAAGACACTGTCCATTCTGTGGAATGATGGGCTGTACTCTGCTTTGCTTTGTGATTAATAGATGGTTGAGCTACCTGCTTTTATGTTTGGTGTGTCATCACTAGCAGGGGACTGGCCCTGTACTTGCATGGCACTAATCCTTATCATAATGGGTTTTGCTGTGGTGTCTGCCACACTGTGCTGCAGGCAAATAGAACCACCCAAATAAATTACAGTACCAACAATGGGGAGACACATTTTCTTCTTCCCTATCTAATATCTTACTGAAACAGCTTTAGTAATAAATAGTTAACAGAAACAGACTTTTCAATGAATTTAAAAAGGGCTGTCAATCATGACAAAAGTAATATAGTTCTAGCTGCTGTCTGTAGTTACCATTCAGAAAATGACACATTCATTGAATCTTCTTGTAGAAAATAGGAGTCTTTGCTGAACTTGGAAAGAATCTACAATCTTAGTACATGACAGTAAAGTAGAAATAAACAGACATGAACTCAAAATAATCAGAAGAATTGCATTGGCAATATACTTGGAAAAATCTGGCAGTTAAATAAGAGATTATTATTCTTTTGAGGTACTTCAGTATAGATTAGATTACATTACATTAAAGGAAAAATATGGTGATTCTACCTTTTGTCTTTTGTAATAGAGGCGATTGGCTTTCTTTGTTTAATTTTATCATAGAATGTGTGAGGTTGAGTGGGACCTCTGGAGATCACCTAGTCTAGTGCTCCTTCTTGGGCATGGTTTTCTAGAGCTGGTTGCCCAGGACCTCATCCCATTGGATGTGGATGGAGCCTTCAAAACCTTTCGAGGCAACCTGTTCTAGTGGTCAAACACAGTCACATATATAGCCATTTTCTAATATACACATGAAATTTTCTATATTTTAAAATGCCTTGACCTGTCTAAATACCACAGAGAAGAGTGTGGCAGTATTCTTTACTAAAATTCAGTTGTGACAAGAAAGTCTGAAATGAAGAAGATATTGAATACCTTTATTTTTTTCTGTCCTTTGTCATCAGGTCTCTGTTCCATTCAGCAGCAAGTCCATGTTTTTCCTGGGCTACTTTTTGCTGCTGATTTCCTTGTAGAAGCCTATCTTTTTGCACTTCACATCCTTCAACAGAGTCAACTCCAGATGGGCCTCAGTTTAAATGTAACAGATTATTTTATATAGATATAGCTAATTCCAAATCCTCTTGCAAATTAGTCTGGCTCTAGCAGAGGTTTCAAGACAGAGTTTTACAGATGCTTCATGTTACTTGAAGAACAAGGATTTTAAGGAAAGTAAAAATTCTCAACCAACACAATTGTTTCTTTGGGCTTCAGTTTCTGGAAATGTAGGAAATCTATTTATTTTCAAATTTATTTTTGCCAGCAAAATCCATCAGAGTCTCCTGGGTCTGATCTAGCTGACAAAGCATTAGAAATTTAATAACCTGTATGAAAACTGAAGTAGCTTGTTATATTGTTCAAACTGTCCACCTTCAGTTTTTGTTATTCTCTGTAATTTGCCCTTAAAAGAATGCTTAATAGTTCCTGAGAAGAAAAATGTCATTGTCACCCAACTTAGCTGGAGCTTATGTGAAATTAGCTTATTAGAATTAGCTTGCAATTAATATCAAATTTGCTATGTATAAATATTTAATTGATTTTTGAGTAGGCAGTAAAAAAATACTTTTGTATAGACAGTTCTGTGCTCTAAAAGCACTAGGTCAGAAAATTCCTTTGCCTCACAAATCCCTCTGACACACACTATAGCACTGAAAATGACTATTGACCACAATATAGATCTGTGAAGTCTGTCATTTCATAGCTAAAATGCATGGAGCATTCTAAGAGTTTGAGAATTCTTCATGTTTTTGTTCTAGCTGTGAGTATTGCTACATTAGGATGTGCAGACTGCCAAGTGTCACTTATTCTATCATGAAAAGTTTATAATCTTCTAAAAACATTTATGCAAAATGCATAATCTACTCCCAAATGCAAATTAAGTAAACAACTATGAATTCAAAAAAACCCCTCAATTAAAAGTTTAAGCAAATGCTCAAACATTTTACCATATGGAAGTACCTTTAGAATGAATTCAAAATTAACCCTATATGGGATTAACATGCTGAACTGGGAAAGCAGGTCATGTTTTTAGGACAAAAATGTGAGCACCCAGAAATAAAAGATAATGTTTCTATTTACTGACTAATTCATTGTCCTCTTTTACAGAGACAGTAAGAAAGAGAAGATGGGGAAAACAGATCCCCATGTGTGATCTGCAGGCAAAGAGGTATTCCCATCTATACATATGTTTTACTTCCAACTTGTAGTTTTTTGACACATACATGAAAAATATTTTCTATGTATGAACTGAGAGGCAGAAATTACTTTTACTATGATTTCCATGATGACAATTTTCATTTTTGGAGTCATTAAACTGTTCATTAATACTGAATTAACCCCAAGGGACATCTGGAGTGGACATGCTATAACAATTAAAAGTAGAAGAAAGCAAAACTTTGTTACAGATTGTGATCTAATTTTTTTTAGAGACGTCTGTTTCAGAAAAGCTTTGCAATTCTGTTGCCTTACAGTGTCAGCATGCTTTACACAAGGTAAACAGCATGTGGAAAAAAAAGTCCTTAGAGCCAAGGCTGTTAACTTGCAGAGAGGTTATGTCTTACATTCTTAATCTTTGGATTTCATTCAGCATGTCCTGGATATGAGAAGAAAAGAAATTATGCACCATTTCTTTCAAAACCATTTATATTTTTGTGGTATACATATATTCATGTGTATTTCTAGATATGATACATCATTCACATTGGCAATAACAAATACAAAGTCACTTAATTCTCTGCTTTTATTCTTAATATATAGGGTATAAATTAAACAGTCTTTTTATGCTGCTGTGTGAGCCACTGAGCTGCATTTGCAACATTTGTTAAGATTGAAATCCCATAAATAAAACATCTAAGAATTCCACTTATCTACTTTTGAGATGGCACAAATATGTTCACATATTGTATGAGCTGAAGGAATGTGGGCCTCTGAGATTGAAGAAAAATAGGTTATAACTGATAGCAGCAAATAGTGTGATCAAGAAAATGTCTACTGGATATATTGACTTGTCATAAACAGGAGTAATGGCCCATTCTCCATTTAGCAGAAGATACTAAAATAAGTAGTTAAAGATTCTCCTTTAGAAGACCTAGGGATTTAGTAATAACAGATATGGGAACTCCAATGTTATCTATGAAATATCACATTTCATGATATTTAATATTTGATACATTTTCCAGGAAACATAAAGCAAAAGAAGGAACAGTTGTGTAGCAAACCTCTACATCTTCCATGTAAAGGCCACTGTAAAGGTTCATAGCTCCAGTCACTTGCAGCAAACCACACTTTCAGCCCAGGTGCTTGTGGTTGACTTTGCAGATCTAGGGCATTTTGCTGGCAAACCCTCAGCTAAATGTATGATGTGAAATGGTCTCACTTCAGAGCAAGACTTTGTTTTGGAATAGCATCCTGGACTTATTTGGCAATTATTAATTTTGCTAAACATGATAACTAAGTAGAGTACTTAAAAGTAAAGATTGCTTTTGTTGTTGAATGTTTATTCTACTTAAAAATGCTATGTATCTTCGGGGCTGTTAAGAGTCTCTGACTGAAAGCTCAAGGGATCTTATTTTCAGCCACCATATGGCTGTGAATTAAAATTTCTTAGGTAGGCAATTTTTAAAGACAGAATAACTGAGGTCTACTTTATTGTTGTTGACTTAAGTCAGTCCTTACAAGCATGACAGGCACAGTATGAAAGCTGTGTTTTCTTCAGGATGATTGTTCCATATTATGCTAATGTTGCCCACGTTTGGTGACATCCATCATTATAGAAGAGTCTTACATTCCTGATTAAAGTGAATCGAAATCCACTGAAATTCTGTCAAACTGTTCCATTTAGTGCAAGTGCCATGGGCATCACAGTCACTTAAACATATTTTCTAAATGTTTGTCCAATTAGATTTCATATTGGCCTGACCTGAATTACCCAAATCTGAAAGGTCATGTCAGGTTTCATTCACTGTAAGTCAGTATAGCTTCTACTGACAGCCTGGGGATATATACGGATTTAGTGAAAGCTCTATGCCTTGTTTTATTAGTGCTGCAATTTGACCTATAAGAAACCTGCAGTTTTTAGCCTGCAAAAGCTGTTTCTTAAGCCAAGGAACCCAAATTTTTCCCTATAGTTCTTTTCTTTCTCATATACAAACTGACTGAAATATTTCTGTGGTTTCTGAAAAGCTTGCTGTTTTTTCTGTTTTTAAAAACAAAATTCTCCCAATTTCCCACCCTACTTCCCTTCATCCCTCTAAATACTGCCCATGACTACTGATAAAATCTTATTCATGCTCCCCAATCTTATTTTGTGTTTGGACCTGTTACTGATATAATTTTTCTTCCAGAAGGAATCTCTGAGATAAATCTTTTCTATAAAGGAAGAATCTTATCATTCTTTGAAGAAAAAAAAATATCAGTGTTCTCATTTCATCAGAAATTGAAGCACAACATCTTGTGTTCCTGTAGTTCTTTAAACCTGTTTTAATTTTCCCTTTCAAGGTATTACCTTTTCAACTGGAACTTGATATCACTTTTGAAATCACCTTTATGACCATACATGATATTCAACCACTGTTAAAAGCAGCAGGCATTTTTGTCTGCAGCAGCTACCCTTTGGGACTGAAAACCTGTTCAGATTTCTCCCTAATCCATCTTGGGTGGAGGAGTATACCATAAGAATTTGACAAGACTCTAACATCAGACCCATTTTAACAGTTTTATATATTTTACTTGTACTAGGTTAGCATACTAAAAAAACAAGTCTTCTTAATGCAACATTATAAACTTGTGGATATCACTGCTGAATCACTTCAAGTGTTTCATTTGACTAGCATAATGTGAAACTGCATATAGAAGGTGATGGCAAATTAAACATAGAAAGAAAGGTAGAGACAGATATTGTATGAAGCTGGATAATATATATGAAAAAAATCTGCTGGCAGAATTATATCAGTAAGTGAACGTTTTGGCAACAATTGTTGTTATTGGTTCATGCTGCTACTAACAGAAGTACTTTGAAATGAACCTTATAGTGTCTATACTGGAAGGACAGTGGAGAATTAATTACAGAAAACCTCAGTAGTATTTATAAGTTGCAACAATTTTAGAGTGGCTTTAAATTGATTTTTCACTCAAATTCTGCTAGTGTTTTTATTTTCTGGGCTTTCATTTTTTCCTCCTATTCATGATTTGAATTCTACTCGCCTCCTTAATCTAGTCTTCAAATAATTTCTATCAAACTAAGATCAAACTATCTCAGCTTGGTATTATAATATCAATATCCTTTGTTGTTTTCATCTTGGCAGTCTTGCTTAAGAATGCACATCATTTATATTCAGGTAAGACTTAATTTGCATTAAGAAGTTCAAGCACAGCAGCTTTTCTATTTTCTCTGAAATGTTTTTCACATTTTAAACATGTAACCATTCTAGACCACCTTCTCCATAGTTTAAGTCTATTAAAAAAAAAAAAAAATTGCTTTAGGCAATAAGCCATCCTAAAGCTGAAGTACTGTGACCCTTTGGAAAGAAGTAAAAAAAAAAAAAAACATAGGAAAAAGTGTTGTTCTTTTGGCAATGTCACAGTTCATTATCTTTGTGACATTGTAGGTTTAGCATATATATTGCCATTAAATGGCCAGGGTGAGCTAAAATACGTTCCGTTATTCCATATTTCATAAAGAAATTATTTTCAAGTTAAGCAGATATTGTTATTAAAGAAAGGGAAGAATTGTAAAAACTTACTGCAAACCTCTGCTAAGGTAGATGTAGTCACATATTTCTAAGTCCACTGCTAATCTAGCATTCTAACTTCTGATAAATGTTGTGGTGCACATGATCTGATGCTGTCTACAACTGTGTGTTTAACCAGAAAAACAGAAATAGAAAACAATTTATTTTACAGGTAAATTGTAGCTGGTCTTGTGGTTTTATAAGGTGATTTTTACCTGCTGCATCTAGATATATGGCTTAGTGTTAGGGGGCTGCTCATAGAGAGTTTTTTTGTCAGCTCTACTTGAACTAACCTCATTACTCTTGGATTCTTCCCTGAGGCTATTTCTACCCTATTTTGTATAACTAGAGCAACATGAAGAGACTTGAGTTTTGCAGGGACTTGAGTGTATGACATGAACGACTAATTTATCTAGTTTTTTTTTTTTTTTACCTTTTTCTCTAAGCAGCTAGCTTTCTTTGTACAAGAAACTCACTGCATTGTCCAATTAGATTGTCAGAAAAAGCATTTCATTATGAAGGTCTGAGAAGTGATGTTCAATGTGTTTCTTTTGTGGTTTAAAATCTGATTAAACACAATTTTCTTATAACATATTTCATTTTTAGGGTGATGTTAAATATGGCAAATGATGAACAAATAAGAGGAATGCTAAAAACAAATAATAATGTTCACAGTATGTGGAAAAAGGGACTGGTCTCTTGGGAGAATTATATTAATGCTGTCAGTGTATGTGGTGATGCAACAAGGAAGGCAAAGGACCTCTTGGAATTAACTCTGGCAAAGGAAATAAAAGAGAACAAGAAGGGCTACTTATGTTACTGAAAAGGTATATTGTTTTCAGATGAAGCTTAAACAATGTCCAAAGAACTAACTAAATTATTTATTAAATACACAGTGTTTTCAGGTGGATTGTGTATTGATAAGCATGCAAAGCACAGCAAAAAAACGGTTGTCGAAAA
This sequence comes from Corythornis vintsioides, assembly GCA_025447755.1. Classification (NCBI taxonomy): domain Eukaryota; kingdom Metazoa; phylum Chordata; class Aves; order Coraciiformes; family Alcedinidae; genus Corythornis; species Corythornis vintsioides. The sequence goes on from JAOEGS010001551.1 coordinate 14,941, forward strand.
GACAAGAAACTCTTCATCAGAAAAAGATTAGCAATAAAAACTTAAGGAGAGTAAACTGTGATAATGCTGTTCATAGATAAGAATCTTCTTTGATATAGCTTCTTATTTGAAATACAAACAGTGAAATGCAACTGGATTTAGGCAAAAATGACATAATATTTTGAAAATTCACTGCTAATATAATTACATCTGGAAACAAATATTTGATAAGCAGTTTTTGCATACATAACTGCTATAGCTTAACATTTGAAATTAATCTATTTAAATAAATGGCATCTTTACAAATCACATCTATGGGATATTGATTTGGATACAGGTGATCCTGCTCTGGTAGGGGGGTTGGACTAGATGATCTTCTAGGTCCCTTCCAACCCTTAATATCTATGAATCTATGAATACTAAAAATGAGCAGATCCCGAAGTGATCACCACTTTACAGAAGGTATTTATACTCAAATATTGTGAGGCAACTTTAGCTGTATTTGGTGAATTTCCATCTCTACATGATTCCTAGTTTAAGAACCTGGACTGGTTTACAAGTCTTGGAAGTACTTTTCAATTTCTTGCTCTATCAGCAGCAAGATGCAATATACTGACATTATATGCTATGATACATTACAGCACCTTATTGCCATTTAATTTTCCCAATATTAATTATATATTTCACCACAATAATATAATACCATAATTTTAAGAATGTTATTGAAAATAGCAATTTTCAACCATGGCATGAGAACTCTTGCTGTAAGGAAACAGTTTTTAAGACTCAGGACTTAAAAATTAGCTGTCATTTGTTCATTTATAACAATTTCAGATGCTCCACATTCAAATATATTTCACGGACTACTTATATACTGGTTATGAGCTGATAGGAAGATGGACAGAAGATGAGGGAGATTTGTGGCTCAACCAATTAATAGTAAATCCATCTGTAGTAAGATGTGCTGTTGTGTGAGAGAGTATGATTTCTGTGTGGTCTTGGAGACAACTGCCGGGCAACACAGCCCATGGATGGTCCTGCCTGCTGAGGACATGACACAGTGGGGGGGACTTTGCTGCTGCTGTGAATGGCAGATCTCACATCACTTTCTACTTGTGGTGACAAGTCACCTGGGAACATGTGGTCCTCAGCATCTGTGGTGGCCAGGGTTTAGCAGCTGAACTGCACTCTTAAGTAGGCTTATTTCTTTAGCACCTCTCACCCTTGCTTCCAGCTGCTGTTCAGTTAGACAAATGTGAAAGGTGTATGCTCCTCTCTGCCAAGCTTGGCCAACCTCATTATCTTTTCACCTAGGGGACAATCAAACCAGGTTTTCAGCTCCTGCTGACAACAGCATTGCTTTGGGTTTCTCCAGATACCACCGCAGCCTGCCTCGAGCTTGCTGAAAGCTGCTTCATCAGGTAGGTACTTAATGCCCAGCTGCAAAGGGTCCCTTAACAGTGAACTGCTGCCTCTCTATGCTACTGTTAAATAACTAGGTTGGTGCAGTCTATGTGTTAAGAAAAAAGTAATGGCATTCAAGGCAATTTTTTCACATTTATTGAGAGATATTGTCCCCATTTTGAATGACTGTGCAACATATTTTGTGACTTTGTTGGAGGGACTGAACTTTCACCATGATGAAGTATACTTTGAGATGCATTTACTTGTGAAACATTATTTCTCTGTGGTTTTAAAAGAAAATATTTTCTGATTGTGAAAATAAGTTATCAGTAAGACAGTACATTTTGTTATATAACAGTGTTGTTTCTATTAGAACAGAATGTATTTGGAGATTAATTTTCTTAATTTGCTAACTAATAATGTCATTTTTCTTGAGATAATTCTACCACCTTAATAACCCCATAGAACACTTATTAAAATATGAGATTCAGTTCTGAGGAGCATACTAGACTTCTACCAGAAAGGGCTTCCAGGAAGGGATTGCTCTAAGGAAAAAATAAAATAATTGATTTTTCAACCTATAACAAAAGGCAGAAAGCAGTACCTAGCTGTAACTACCTACATGAATAACCATAAATTAAGTTGTGTTTCTTTGTTTAGCCAGCCATTTATCCCCTGGTCTGCTATGCATGAGCAGGCAGAAAGTCTGCATTTTCCTCAGAATGGATAATTTGCTATATATCAGCCTGAACTGTACTTCTTGTATGTAAATGATGATGGATTTACAATAAAAAGGATGTCAGGATGCTTGTCAAGCTTGCAGATAACCCATAGAAGAGGATATGCAATGCAAGTATCTTCTATGATGTATAGCCAGAAGATGATCTGGTGAGGAAAGACAGTATTGTAGACCCATGGTGCTAATGTGACCAGATCATGGAGATCCTCAGAGGAGAATGGACTGCAACTATCATTATAGTCCTACCCAGTTCATAGCAGCAGGGAAATGTTTTACACTCCCTACTTTCTCTGGTCCTGTTGGCACCTGCAATTTGGATTGGCTTCAGTAAATTAAATTCTGTGTCCAGGTAAATAATCCATTCTCAATCAAAATAAAAAAAGAGGGTTTCATGGTAAGTTCAGTATGAGCAGAATAGAGCTGATAGCACAGTTCTTGCCCAATTTGTTTCCTAGAGATCAGGAGATATTTATGGATTATGGTTACTTAACCTTTTTAGCAGTAAACCATAATCCATAAATAAGTGCTGACCTGGGCACATTGGTAAAAGTCATTAATATGCTAGCAACAAAAAATATTGTAAGGAGGTAAAGCGTACTTTAAAGCTAAAGATGATGAGCATTATAAAAAAATGAAAGTCAGAATTAAAACATTACCTGAGAATTGTGATGTAAGTATCCTACTTCCCCAATATATCATATACTATAATGCCAGTGATACAGCAGCATGCCAATTAGTAACACAAAGCAATAAACTACAGTTGATGGGGATGACATTTTAATTACCAGCATTCAAGCTGAGTATTATTGTGAATCTCCTATAAAACCTGTACTTGCAAATTATGAACTAATTTTTGTCAAGCAATGTAACATAATTAAACTAAAAATTGTTCGCACAAACTGATATGATACCCAAGTGATCAAAGGTAAAGCACCTATTTATATTACATTAATGTTCTCCCCTCACACCAAACAAACAATTTAGAACAATTTGGTTGAGAGGAAAGTAGAAGTATATATGCAGTATATTGCAATAAGATGAAAGAAAAATGTAGGGAAGATGTAGATATGCTTTTGCAGTGACAGAATCATTATAAGAAAAGGAGCAGGTGTATGAGTTATATTTACAGGGGATAAAAATAGTGTACAACTAATGGGCAGGTGAGCAATAAAAACCATGAAAGTTTAGGTGAAGCAAACAAAATATAAGACAAGATAAAAGAGTAATGTACAACTAAAAGAAAATAACCTGAAAATTAATCATGCTGTTGATTCAACAAAGTTGAAAGAGACACATGCACACACTTTTTTTTTTTTTTCGTGATGTACTTATATGTAAAAAGAGGTTTTCATCACCCAACTTATGAAAACCATGAGCACCCCAATGTGGATTCAATGCCACTTTGCTTTAGGTAAAAGCTTAGTCTTAAGAGACCTCCTGGAGGTTCTCCAGCCACAGTGAGCCTGTGATTTCTTACAAGCTATGGTTCTGTATTACTTCTGTAGCTGGAATATGCCTTGAGAAGAAATTTGGCTCCAATCTACAAAAGATGAACAGCAGAATCAATCAGAAATGGTGAGAACAGAGAGGTATGAATAGATGAGTATCATTTAGAGGAGAAAAGACACACAGTAAGCAAAATAGCCAAAGAAAGGACACAGATGAATTAATTTTCCAACTCTGCTTTTCCATCTATTTCTTGATATGTATGAACTAAACATATATTTATAGTGGTACAATTCCACTGATTTTGATGATGCATATGTTTGTTAAAAATAGTAAGGTTTACATTCAAGGTAGTCTAGCTTTTAATCAGTAGCTACTTTGTACTAGCTTTGCACTATATATAATTTTAACTTTTTGGCTTGTCTATACAATTCTTATGTCTTTTATCTATTTTCTGTGCTCATTCTTTCAACTCTCAACCACATCTCAACTTTTTTTTTTTTTTTTGGCTGGCTACAAAGTTGTTGTAAAAGACAAAATGGATAAAATATCAGAATAATGAAAGTGGATGTCCCTTCGAGTGAGATCTAGATTTCCTTTGTGGAGAATCTGTGAATTTGTTTCATTTTTGACACTTGAAAGCTTTCTTTAACAATGTCACTTCAGACTAATTTTATACAATCAGCATGTTAGATGTCTTTTAAAAGTACTCCCATCTTTTATTGTTTATAACAACTAATTAGTTCCTAGCCAAACTAGTCCCATTTGCTCAGCTGTACACTGGGGATTTAGCATAGCATGTTGGAATAAATTATTTGCCTTCTGCCCCTTGCAGTCTTAAAATACAAATCAAAGCATAGATTTCAATGTGTGCAGTAAAAAGGAAAGAACCACAACAACAAAATGCACCTGTTGACATCTTATAGTCACCCCATGTAAACCTTTCTAATGCCAGGCTGTGGGTTGTTAGTTTTTTTTTTTAATGGAAAATAAAGAATAATTTAATGAACTTTATAATTAGGAAATATTTCTACTTCTACTGCAGATTAGTACTATGCTTTCCTCTGCTAGATCTGATAGCATTTAATTATCTTCTGTCCTTGCAAAGCTGTTTGATGATGTGACTCTCTTGATTATAAGAGGGTTATACACAGCCAGAGAGGTCAAGTTCCCAACGGCCGCATAGGACGTCAGTGTTGCCAGTTGAAGTCAATAGAATGACTTTTATGTACTTGAAGTTTGAGCACATGGTTAAGCCCTGTTTTTTTTCTTCTTTTTTCTTTTTTCTTTGTTCTTCTGTATTGAGGTCACTTTGTTTTATTCTATTTGTGCTTTCAATCTCCATTTTTTACTGAGGCCATTGTAGGCTGAGCAGAAATTCCACATTTTCAAGTGACATACTGAAAATTGATTTCCTGTTTAAAAGTTTTCCTCTTCATTAAGTATTTTCTGGAATATACGTTAGTTACTTCTGATACAGAATGACTGAGACTGAAAGGTAGTTCAGTTTCCAGCAGCTACTGAGAGAGGCTTGAAAGGGTTTGTGTGAGCACCATCACAATTAGAAGCATCTGAGCTGTGGCAAACTCCCCGGTAGGTGGGACCAGGATGCCAGTGAGACATTCCACTCCCCACTCCATTGAATCAACTTAAAGGATGGACACTTCTCTTCCTCTTTTCCCCTCTGAGCCAGGAATAGTTCCAGAAGCAGAAGACAATTTCAGTTTAGATCAAGTGCTGTTTTATTTTTACCTTGTATTTTTTATTTTTTTTGTATGATGCTGATCCCTAGGACAAGCCCAGATTGTCCATTTTTCTGGGTCTTCTGCTGCAGAGAAAAATTTGCGTCTGTGAGGTTCTTCTGAAAGCTCTGAAAAGCTCTTTCTCCTTTGCATGTCCAGACATGGATATTGATCATAGTATATGGCTGGTGTGGACGGTAACATTCACTGCACTATAGCATTCGGCTACAATGTGGTATCCATTGCAATAATTAAAACATGCATCAGTCTCACATTGTGTAAATCACCACACCTGACACTTCTCAATTGGAATGAAGTCTTGGGACTTGTGCGAAGTTTGGGAATGCACTCCACTCATTTACATTACAAGCCTGAACTATGTTAGGATATTATTATGTTGGAACAATGTTTTCCAAAATAGTTGACTTAAAATAGGTCTGACTTCAAAAGATCTACAAATTTATCTTCTAAAAGTTTGTGATTCTCAAATACATCAAATAAAGTGTTTCTCAATACTAGAAGACTCCCTTATCTGTATTAGATTGTTTGAATAATTAGCTCTATTTTTAAGTGTTTAACATTTTATTTCATTACTATCAGAAATGACCATTTCTAGATGCTAGTATAAATTCAGTTGATAGACGATACTAAACTGAAATACTATGCATCTGACTACTCATTACATAGTACCCATAGTAAATCATATGAACACCCAGATCAACAGTATAGCACCATTCTTCCTCTCTTTGAATAGTTTAGTTTATCACATTACTTGGTGGGCCAAAATTAATTTCCCTTACAAAATAGATTGCAAGCATAAAGCTGTTAGAATCATGTGAGTATAGGGCCTTTCATCTTTCTCTCCAATCACCCAGTTGGACAAATGAAGCTTGTAGTTACTTGCCTCCTCTTGAGCTCATTTGCCCAAGGCAACAAACCAGGGAGGTTACAGGTGATAACTGACTACAAGTATTTGATAAATTAACTCCCTCTCTACCTGTCACTGGGTGTATTTTTATTAACAGGACTTTGACCCAGGTGTGCCAGTAGCTTGAAATTCAGGAGGTAGGATGCAAGTGTCACCCAAGAGACAGATGATGTGCGTTGTACATTCTGAACGCACATTAGCGTGCTGGAGAGAGAACATGCTACTAAAGGGGGATGTTTTATCAGCAATATTGTGTAAGCCATATGAACAGCACCCAGCAGTTTTACCACGGGATGTAAATGGACAAGAGGAAAGGCTTCATTACTAATGTACAAGGGCTCTAAGCTGGCATTTGAATTTCCTGAGGTGGGAGTGTGCACTAGCATAGGACTTACTGAATAAAAATCAACAAGGCTATGATAACACACACTTTGCTACGCAAGCAAGCTGCAATACCTAAGAAAAATGATGGTTGAAATACATTTTTATTAACTATAAATAATTTATAAACCTATTTTACATTTTTATATTGCTCTGTTATTGGCATAATAAATCAATTTTGTTTAATACCTACTGAAATTACACATTTAAAAATGTACTTTCACATACATGAGGAAGGAACTTTCTCTTAGCATTTGAAACTGTCCATAATGTTCTGTAGCTTTTTTTTAATTTAGTGAGGTAGAAATTCAAGAAATAATTATAATTTAAATTAGCATTTAAATTCTGTATCAATTAAAATATTTAGATTATGAAAATTCAAAATACATAAGATTTTTTAAGACCTCTTCATTTAATTTTTTTTTCCACTGTATGCAATGAGAAGTTGAATAAATAGCATAAATACCAATAAAGGACTGCTTTCCATTGTACACAATGAAAAGGGCTACTTAACTCTCATTTTAATTTTTCTTGTTTTCACTTATTTTGTTTCATGCTCCACTATTTAATTTGGTAGCAATACAAGAAGCTCTTGAAATGAATTCATAACGAAGACGGATTCTAGCTAAAAAAAAGAAGAAACCCTCAAATTTTTGTATTAGGTGACATAAAATAAATCCCTTGGGCAATAAGATTGAAAATCTAGTTTATCTATGGATTCTGTTTGTAGTTTGTGTACTATTTAGTTGTGTTAGATTTTAGTAAAATAAAAAGTATAATCTGAAAGATGAGCTAAATGTGGTGTTACAATAATTACCACACATTACTAAAAAAACCCAACAACAAAAACCCACAAAACACAAAACCAGATAAACATACTTTAAAAAAATTTACTGCAAATTGAATTTAGTATCTGTTTAAACAATGCTTCTTGAAGTATAAGGAACTAAGAATTTATTCCAACTAACTCATGTTACCTTTGAAATGAACACATCTACTTTACAGGTTGTGTAGATCACAGGCGTGTTTTAGGCTGTTTTATAAGGAAGGAAGGAAGGATTTCTTACTGGAATTGGAATATTTGAACATACCTATTTTCAAGGTGAATAAATATTCCTCTTTTTACCTGGTTTCCCATTTTGGTGCTGATGTAAACATCAGGCTTCATTTTTTTTCCTTTTCATATGTGTACATACTTTCCTTATATATTTTCCAAAATTATGGCTATTGTAGCTGCTTTTACAAATGAACAGAAGAATGCATGCAGATGCCCATTATAGGAAGAGAGTTAAGTTTTCTCTCTATCCCCTTCTGGTCCAATAAACATTGATTTATAAAATGTGGAGCAGATCCCACAGGACACTAGAATATTCAGTGGTTTAGTTAATATGCAGTGATCTAGGATATGGATTCAAATATTGGCTCTACATCACGCAAGCAAGAATGATTTTAATTACTCATTTTTAATTCCCATTTACCTGTTGGCTTCTCTTTAATTTTTATTGCCAAGATGAGAAAACTGCACTTGGGCTACCAAAGCACATCACCTGGGCAAAGTGAAGGAATCAAGTAGTGATAGCAACATACCCTTAGGAGGTGATCTAATACCAATATTTACATATGCTCTGCAAAGAGAAATTTTAGTCTGAATTTTAACTGGTTAAAAGGTAAACTCATTAACTGAGGTAAGACTAAAGATTCTAATTATAAAAGACTCAATTATGCTGTGATCTAAGATTAATATTAAGAGTTGCTAATGTATCTGTTTATCAGAAACGAGGAGAAAGGAAGTTGAAACATTCTGCATCACGTTTCTTTGTTACAGACCAAGCAAAAACATTGAGCAGAAGGTGAACACCTCTATATGCATGATAATCTCTGTATGATTTAGCTGAAATGGTACATTTTTAATGTGAACAGAAGCAGATGTCTTCATACGCTTGACTTCAGACATCCGTGTCCCATTGTGAGCTACTGTTTGTAGGCAAAGTTGTGCTGGTTCACTCTGTGGCTGCAGAGTGTGGGGAAGATGTCCTTTGTAACCCGAAAGCCTCACAACTCCTGCAAAGCTCCAAGTTAAATTCCAGGACCGAATCCGTTTACCAGTATGAGGAAGTGCATTTATCTCCACATGGACACAGGTGAAGAGTGTCAAGACCCAAGAGGGTCCCTACTACTGCACAAAATCTTTTGTATGTATTTGTCTGTGGAAGGTTGCATCTTTATTTCGAAAAGGAAAAAATAAATCTAAGAAAAACAGAGGGTGAGGGAGACACGCCTTCCCCAACCTTCAGTCGCCGACTAGATATTGCCCTTGCCTGAGGTGCGGGTCTGCAGCGGCAAGCGGCGACTTTCGGGGGTCAAAGCGTGCTCTGGACGAGCAGACCCCCTCTCTCCCTGTAACGTCTGTGTTTAAACCGGCCGTGGACGGTCGTTTCCCCTTCGTCCCCAGGCATCACGGCCGGGTGCGCTCCAGTCCCGCTGCGGGACAAGGGAACCCCAGGAGAGACTGTGCGGGAGGGAGCGCTCG
>JAOEGS010001551.1:24189-67915 GCA_025447755.1 Corythornis vintsioides
CATCACGGCCGGGTGCGCTCCAGTCCCGCTGCGGGACAAGGGAACCCCAGGAGAGACTGTGCGGGAGGGAGCGCTCGGCCAGCTGGGGCGGGTCTTGCCGCCCCCCGCGGCCAGCCGAGCTCTACCCCGTCCCGCAGGCCGAGGCACGGCCGAGCCCCCGACGCCGTCGCTTAGTAACGCTTCCCGCCCTCCCGGCCAATCGGCGGCGCGCTCGGTAACGACCGGCAACCCGGAAGCAGAGGACGCTCTGCCTCGCCCCCGCGGAGGAGGCGGGGCGGGGGGCGGTGCCGGCGGGCGAGGCGGGGAGGGCCGGGGCGGGGGGAACGATCGTCCGTTCCCTCCCCGCGAGGTCACCGAGCGCGGCGCTACCGCCGCCGCCGGCGCTGCCGTTCAGAGCGGCCACTGTCGCACCCAAGCACCCAACACGTCTGACCGCCCTGGCGGCTCCACACGAGCCCCTTCACCCACACAACACAGCGCTGCCGTCCGCCCCGCCGTCGCGTTCAGGCCCCTCTTGGCCGGCGCGTCCGCCGGGCCCGGTCCGGCGGCGGCGGCAGCGGCGGCAGCGGCGGCGGGCGGAGGAGGGGGCTGCTGAGCGGCGTGTGCCGGAGCCAACGGGCGGCGGGGAGGGGGGCGGGCGCTGTGGGGGTGTCGGGTTAGAGCGAGGCGTGACCTAGCTGACGGGCGCCGTGCGGAGCCGGGCGGCGGGTGCGGAGCTGAAGCCGGTGGGGAGCAGCAGGAGCAGCGAACAGTGGCGCACGGCGTCGGTTGCGGTCGACTCTGGCGCGGCGTCTCATCCACCCCCTCGTGAGCCTGGGGAACCTGCAGCTCAAAGCCGCCGCTAGCCACACCACCATGTACCCCGGCAACAAGCGGAAAAAGCTCTGGCGGGAGGAGAAAGGTATTGACGCCCTTCTAGCCGCCCGGTACCGGGCCCGGGCCCGCTTCTCCTGCCTTCACCTCATGTTGAGAGGGCGCTGGGTGCTACGGGGTGGGTGTCCCGTCCCTTTAGAGCCGCCTCGCCCGGGGTTCCCGGCAGCGCTTCCCGCCGCCTGGGGCTCAGGTGGCGGCGTGTGCACGCGCGGTCGTTCCCTGCTGCCCGCCGTTGTCCCCGGGGTCTCTCGCCTGAAACACCCTAAAAATTGCGCACCCACGGGGTCCTTTCCGTCTCCCTGCTGCCCGGACGGCCGGGGGTTTGGGATGTTCCCTTTCGGTTATCGCGGACTAAGTTTGGCTGGGAGGAGAGGGGCCCTGAGGTGAGCGGAGGGAGTGGGTGGTGAGGGGTTGGGAGCGGGAACGGAGATGGGAAGCAGCCCCTTTCCTGCGGGCTGCCCGCCCCTGAGTCACCTTGTGGAAGTATTTCAGGCCGAAAAGTTAGGCACATGCTGTCAAAACGTGTCTCGTCTCATTTCCATGTAGTTGTTTTTTGATTATTTATATTTTTTTCCCCAGGGGAAAACATGGTTTGTTTGTTTTGCGCTTTTATTTTGTTGTTGTATTGTAATGTACTTGAATTTAGCTTCTAGACCTGATCGACCGAGGTGAAATGTTTGGGTTATGGCGGCTCTCAAAGCAACCCCCCTCCCCCAGGAAATATTTATCCCATTTATTTATTTACTTTATTTATTTAGGCTTCCTCACCCTGTGTTGTCTCAGTTTATAGAGCACCAATGTCAAACCAAAGCGCATCAAAACAGTGGGACATACATTTTTTTGCAGACCTTGCCACTTTGGTATTTTATATTGATCACATGGAGAGCAATTAAGATAAATTAATACAGTAGCAATATAATAGTTTCATCAACTAGGAGGAAACACGTAGTGCCTTGTGTGCTTAGAACTATTCTAGAAGTGTATGAGGATAGGAAGAAAAACTAAAGCATACTGGGTGGGGGGTTTGTGTGTGTGTGTATGTGTGTGTGTGTGTGTGTGTGATATTTCAAGTTCTTTGACTGTGTGTTTCAAGGCAAGAAAGCAGAAGATCAATTTGAACTACAGGATTCAGCCTTGTCTGTGCCAGGAACTGAGTGCATGTTTTTTAAGGGAAAACTGTTGAAGCGCAAATAAACTGATCTCTGTAGGTTAGCTGCTCCTGTCCAACTCTGCTCAAACAAAGCGAGTTTTGTTGTGTGCTTTTTCCTTTCAAAGCTGTCTTGCAAAGCATGTTACTGTGGTTGAGGCAACAAATTTCTACCAGACTCTTTTTTTTTTTTTTTCTGTTTTCAATTGGGAAGATACAGTTAAATATTCTCAGGCATTACTTATGTGTGATGAACTCTGACTGATTTTAACTCTGTAAGTCTTTATTGCTCTATGTCATTACCTTCAGAAAAATATTCTGGTTTATTTAGTACAGTGATGTCACTGAACGCAAACCAGAGCTCAGGACTCCTGGTGAGATTTTTCTCTCGAGGGAAGCATGTTTGGGAGTGCTAGCTGCCCAGAACTTGGTGTCTCTCTGCCCAGTGGAAACGAACAGCATTTGCAGTCGTCTGCTCCAGGAGCTGCTTTCCAGCACCATGTGGATGATGCTGGCCTTGGGTGCTTTGAGTGAGGAAGACAGAAAAAACTTGTGTTAGTTATTGGAATTGCTCTTCAGCTTGTAGCCCTATGTGACTGTTCTTGCCACATACCTTCTGTACTTGAGAAGGAACATTATAGAAGCCCATCTTTTTTTTTTTTTTTTCTTTATCCATTTTTTATTTCTGAAATCCACTCTCTTGTTAGATCTGCCTTTGCCTTTCCCAGTTACTCCTGAACCCCTGTAAATCTGGCTGAGCTTGCTGATTCTGATCTCCTGAAACTCTCAGTGAAGTTGTTCTCAGGCCTTTATATTCTCAAGAACTTTTTAAAAAGAAAAAGCACTGATTGCTAAATATTGAGTTCAAACCCACTGACAATACACTTGCTTTTCTTAATTACTTTCTTGGTAATTAAAGGCTGGTCCGTGTTCTCCCAGGGTGGATGTTGCTTGAGGACAGTTGAAGCAGAGCTGGAGTTGATTTCTGAGTGGTAGACAGAAGACTGCTCTGCCTGCAAACTGTTAAAGCTACAGGCAGAAAACTACTTGCAGCTATGGCTGCTGGAAGAATCTTCCACACAGCTTGTGAATTACTAAGATTTTTAAGCTCTCTCTGCAGACTGAAAAGAAGGAAGTTTTAGAAAACCTTCCCATAAAAAAACCCCTTGTGTTTTTAAGGCACAAAACTCTCTCTAACCACTTGAGCAGAGGCAGCCAAACTTCCTCTGCTTGTCAGACCCTCAAACCTGACACGCACAGACACACACTCTCAGGTTTACCTTTCTCTAGTATTTCTAATGTGCATGCTAAATATTTGGTATTTTGTATACTTGAAGACCAAGTAATGGAGTTAAATGCCTATTGTGCATAATGCTGATCATAATCACATTAGTTTTACTTCTTTGTTTGTAAGTATCCAATTAAGATATCAAGTCTGAATAATGAGAGAGAATTATTTTTTTCTTCAATTGAAGAAATTGGTAACACTGTCAAAAATATCAAAAGAGATTTATTTTTGAAGGAATCTGCACAAAACCTGCCTTTGGTTATTAGACTGTGTTAATTGTAGTGTTTACAGTTAAGAAATTTTATTTTTTAAAAAAGTAAACAAAAAACCCCAAACCCAGTGAAAGTTACTTTCTTTTCTTTTTTTTTTTCTTTTTTTTTTTTTTAAGGCTTTATCTGAGAATCACTTTCTGTTCAACTCACTTGCTGCTTCTTCACCTTGAGATGGGAATTTTATTTTCATGTCCTTTTTTTCTTTTTTATTTTCATCTAGTCCTTTATGCTAAAGGAAAATAATATGGGTTGAGGCCTTCCCTACACCCTTAAAGACCCTTGAATCATCAAAAGGCATTTATTACTGAAAAATGTGTCAAGAAAAAAATACCAGTATGGTAATAGTAAACAGAAATATTAGTACAGTATGAAAAATGTTAGTACTAAGAAAAATATACAGTGCCACTAGTAAAAACAGACCCAGTAAGTTGTTTAGCCTATGAGTGCTGTGAAATGTACAGCAGGTGTGTTGGGCTTGTTTGTTTGTGGTGTGTGTTTGGTTTTTTTTTTCCCCAGCTTTGTTTTGAAAGGGGGAAAGCTTGGCATCTTCTGCTCAACTAATACTGTTGATGTGGTGAGGGAGAAGAGGATGTGACTGCAAAAGTCTGGTACCAGGTTTTGCTGAAATGCTGGGGTTGTTTGTGATATTTGGTTATTGTGATACATTTTTCTTACCTTAGAATTCAGTCCATTTATAGCAAGGTCTGAAGAAGAGCAAGGTTGGCAGTTGCCATCATATTGTACAGTCTTTGAGGCTTTACTCTTCAGTAAATGTCTGAAAAAAGGTGTGACTTTCTCAGGAGAAAAACATCCATATATGTTTTAATGTGGTAACCAAGTGTGTCATGTTAATGATCAAATCAGTATCCCTGAATGTGTCTAACAGCAGTTTTCTCATGCTGACGATTACATCATTTGCAGAACAAAAACCCCAATGAAACAAAAATGCCTTTTATTGTCCCAAGAATCTAGAGAGTGACATAGTGCTTGATTTAGCTCTAATTTTTTTTGTAATGTACTAGAACTTTGTTGATCTTGTGCTGTGCTCCCTGCCTTTACTTGCTGGTATTGGTAAACTTGTTTCAGTAAAAATGTTTACATTTTGATTTTAATATTTTGGTTTAGAAATGCAGAACCTGAATAACAAACTTCAGTATGTGAAAACTCTCTATAAACAATAGTTCCCTACTTTCTTAAACTTGCTCTTAGTTCTCTGATGCTTGAATTAAGTGTCAGGAAGGAGAGGCACGGCAGTGATGTGGGGATGAAATCTGGATGGCCAGGAGTGTGGTCAAGAGGTGTTTCTTTTTGCTGAATTGGCATAGCCAGAAATAAGCTCATGCTGTTGTTTAGATGCACTGTTTAGCTCCTGTTACTTGTAACTCATGAAATCACTCATGCCTGGTTCTCTCAATGTGTTTTATTGCATCAAGGACACCGAATTGGTCACTACTTGGCTAATGTGCAAGAATAGATGAAAGCTTGTGTTGTTTCTCTGTCCCCTAAACAGAGCGCTTGCTGAAGATGACCTTGGAAGAAAGACGCAAAGAGTACTTAAGGGATTATGTTGCATTGAAAAGTATTCCAACGTGGATGGAAGACTTGAAAAGTAAGAGTGAAAGTGATGGTAAGTAAAGCAGGGGATTTTTAAAATACAGACCATTGTGCTTTTTTTTTCAATGTGAAGTTACTTTGAGGAGTGCCAAGAATTAGAACCCATGTTGTTACTAACAGTGGCAACCTAACAGGGGATAAGAGCACTGCTGGAGCAAGGGGGAAAACGCCATCACATTTCTTAAAGTCTTACTGGTGTCTGCTCTTTCTGCAAGTATCTCCAGAATCATAATAATACTGATACCCTGAGGTGTGTAAAATAGCTCTTCTCTGCATGAGTCACACTTCCCAGCTGCTCCAGCAGTCAGCCAAGCCCAAAGAACTTTCTTTGAAACTTACTGAACATAATGATATGGGGAATCTGGGCAGAATAGTGGTGCTCTTGTAGGTGACTGAAGAACAGAGGGGAAGTATGCAAGTTGTGGTGTTTTCTGAAAACTGAGGAAGGAGAGAAGATTGCATTTGAAGCATCTCTTAATTGCAGTCCTGCTTGCTTTATGGGGTTGAGGAACATCAGCCTGGCTTGAATCAGCTTCCCTTCTCTTAGCATATTATCTTGGCTTTGATCACCAGTAAAGTACTTGCAGTGAAGGTTTACCAAAAATGAGAGTCTGATTCACTTAGAGAATTTTATGTTCTGTATGTAATTCTGTAACAATGCCCTGCTCTTCATCTAGTTCTTTAATCCACAGAAGGGGCGTGGAAGAAGAGGGACAAATTCTGAGCTGGCTTTCTCCTTTTCTTCTTTCTATGTTGTCTTATTGTACTGGGATGAAGCTTGTGCCTTTTTGGTGAAGAATCTGAGACCTGAAGTGTTTCCTGCTTTGGCAGAGAACTCATTTTCTGACCCTTTTGTTAACTTTATGGGCAAATACTGGTCTGTGTGAACAGGTGTGTAGAGTAACCTTGTGGCTGCAGGTGAACATGGTTTTAGATAATACTTCAGGTGAGAAGAGGCCTGGAACTAATCAGTTGTTTTTTATAAAATGGCAAAGCTACAACACTTGAGCACAATCTGGAGCAGCTGACAGATTTGTAGATGCTGTTGTCCAAACAGCTAATGCTGTTAACTACTCCTAGAAGCATGTTTAATGACTATTGATGTGAAAATATCAGAGATTGCTGAGCTCTTCAGTGATGATGAGTAGTTGTATTACAACAGTACCCATATACTCTAAGGGGAGAAAGTGGTCTATCTTCTCTATCTTACAATATCAAGAGGTCTTTCTGTCTAGGAAACAAAAAATACATGAAATTAAAGATTACCTGACTTCTCCAAAGTTCATTTGGAGACCTGTGGTACATGGGGATATGCAGTACATCATGTGGTGTAACTAGGAGACTCTTCTTTTGTCCTAGTCTAATCTTATGTTTTTTCCTACTACTCAGATTATATATAACATGCTAAAATTCACAGATCTTGAATTATGTGGACTGCTGAAGGTGCTAAGGTGTGGATTTACATTGTGATAGCTGTTACACTTCACATAAGAGAAATGTCAGTCTCTAATGTGCAGGTATTATGGTAATGGTTAATTTATTTTCTTGTAGCTGCTCTTGCATTTTCTGTTAGTACACAGCATGCTGCAAAAACTGCTGGAAGGCAAAAGTTGTGCTGAAATACTTCTCTGTTACTTGAAGCTCTTGTACATTCAGGAGAAAATACCCATAGCCACTTGTTTTCTTTGTTTTTGTTGTAAGTAAGCCATGTGGAATAGTGAACATCTAGAACATTAGACTGCTGAAGTGCTTCTATGTTTCAACTATGTTACAATTTAAGTAAATATGTATGTTAATGTGAATGTTACTGCATCTGTTTCAAAGTTTATTTCTCTTAAATGAGGACTCCACTCTAAAGGTATTGAGGCTGTGTAAGAACTGTCTTTCTGAGCTGAAACACTGTAAGACTAAAATTTAAGTCTTACTGATGAGAACTGCTCTGTGTACTGATACAAACAGAGGATGATCACTAGGACCTAAAGGAGACTCTGGAGAGTGCAAGGGAAACCCCAGGTATGGTGAAATTGACAATGACTTGATATGCCCAAGTTCAGATATTTTCTTCAAGCGAAAGGCTACTTATTGCAGGGACATACTGAAGGGAAGGGGAAAGATAAATCCTCTGTATGCTTGTCAAGCCAAAACAGCAACTGATGGGGATGTGGAATACATTCTTTACTGTTTACTTCCAACACTGTATACGGTGAAAAAATGACAGATTGCTTAGTTAAGTGTGGAGTGGCTGCTCAGGAACAGTGATGAGGAGAAATCAGTAAAGAGACCAAGAACAAATAAAGTGAAGTTGGTGCAATCTATCAGCTGCTGAAGTAAGAAGCCATAGGAGAAAGGGAGAGCATTTGGGCTGGCAATAGTTCCTGCAGGTACTCAACAGGAGATGAAGGGTGTTCAGTGCTGCACAATTTGTTTTTTGTCCTGACACTTAGGAACCCTTCTGTGAACAATACAAAAGCTTTATGGTACCATTTTTTAAAATGTGAATGACTGGCTGGAGGGTGTTGGGAGTTTTGAGCTAGGCACACCACTTTGTGGTGTGGTTACCACAAGATTGTTGAAATCTGTAGACAGAACTGCTGAAAGTTAAATGATCTTAAAGGTTCACACTGGGAAGGAGCCAACCTGACTGCCATGATACCTCAGTATGCTCTATTGACAAATGTGGTGGAGGAAAATGTCTTCCTGCCTGCCCCTGCCTGTCCCCTCTCCTCTCCACCCTTTGATGTTAAATTGTCTTTTAAGAAAGAAAACTGGGAAAGCTTGGAATAAATTGATGTTAGGTTAAATTTTGACAGTGCTGGAAGTCTTTAACAGAAGGATGTCTGACAACATAAAGGCTTCCAAGTAGTAAACTCAGGAAATTCTGAATAGCAGCTGACAAGGACTTGGTCATGTTTTAAATGTTAATTTTTGTAGCAGCGAAGACATTTGACAATATTTGGAAGTTGAAAGCAGCTGTGGATACTTTTCCTCCTTGTTTTGCTCTTCTATGGCAAAAACAAAACCCTGTGATTTTTGCAGGTCTTCTCATGTGGACCTAACTAGCCACAAGAAATTAAGGTGATGTGTGTGTTGGCATGGAATTTCTACACTTCTGATACTCCTTGTTTTGAGCTTGGATGCAGCGTGTAACGCAGACTCTAAGCCTGGTGCTCGCTGCTATGAACCGAGAGAGGCCATCTGGGGTGGGTGTGTGCATTTGCACAAGGGCTGTGTTGTCAACACCCCTGAGTGTTGATGTACAACCTGCCAGGCTGCCCAGGTGGACCTCAGGTCAAATATTGTAACACTGCCCCTTTTCATTCTACTGCTGTTACTGACAAGTGTTCCTTTCTAATGTCAGGAAGGGGAGGGGAATATTGTTCTTGAAGTAGTTCTATAAATGTAAGCTTTTGTGTTTTAACAGCATTTATTAAGGAAATGAGGACTTGTCCCCTTTGGAAATAAAGAATGAAGCTGTCATACAGGGATGCATAGGATGTATATGCTGTAATCCATTATTCCTTGCACACCAAAGGCAGACACATCTCATCTCTTTTGTTAGGCACTATGAAGTAGAACTCCCACCAGACAACAGGCAAATAAAGAACTTGTTTTCTGAAGCTCTGGAACTTGTTTACTTTCTTTTTAATGCTATTTATTATATACCATTCTATGCTAGGCACTCATCCTGTAAAGAAACAGCAGTTTATGTTTTTTGTTATACTTGGTAAACAAAATGCCACCATATAGGCTAATAAATAGAGTGATTTTTGGAAGTTAAATACATATGTTAGCTTTTTTCTTAGGTACATGCTATTCCTGAAGATGTCCTTAATCTTCAGTAAGGAATGTGAGGTATGATGTCAAACTTTTTTGAAAGCTTTTTGAAAAATTAGGGTTTTGGGAATTCTGTTGTCACTGAGTTTTGTGTGTCACTGGTAGAAAAATGTGTTGTTGCATTATGGGATAATTCAGAAAATGGAATAAATTATATAGTTCATCTCAAGGCAGCTGACAGTCCTGCTGACTCTTCACAGCCTCTGGAATTCATTGGTATAGCAGCAGTGCCAAGAAAACAGCAAATTTGGGTGATGGTTTAAAGATCTTTGCTAGTGATAAGAACTACTTTTGATTGGATGAAGTTAAAGGAAGGGCACGGTAAATGTTGAGGTGTTTTTTATTTTTAAGATTGAAAGAAAAGCATGCAGACATTTTATGTCAACTAAGCAAGGCTGTAAGTATGGTTAGATGTTTTCGCATCTTCTGGATTTTCTTAATCTGCTGTATTTTTAGAAAATTTAATTATTCCAACTATTCAAATTAATCCACTTGAACACTGAGGGCTTTATGTATAATATAAGGCTTGGATTTAATAGAAGTGTCTTTGTTTTATGAATCTCTAGCCTTCTAAATATTCACAGTGAGTTAACATAAGATTATAGAGACAAAGCATCCAGATGAGCCACTCAAAATGCTTCATGCTGAAAGCAATATGTATTAATACTGAGGTCTGTTGATGACTACTTCTTGATACCATTTACTATCCAGATGTAATACTGGGCTCTTAAGAGCATCTCTGGGTGGCCCTATTAGCTGTGAACGTGTCCTGGAGGAACCAGAATTCAAGGTGATGATTGTCAGACAGCTGTTGGACTGTAGGGCTGCTACTAAGCTGCAGTGAAATTGAGCCAGGCATCTAAAAGTGAGAGATAGCATCTCTCTAAACCACTTGTTTTTTTCAGGGAGTTAAAATTATGTTCTACTAGAACATTAAGATTGTCAGAAGTTGCTTGACAGCCCATGAGTTCTGTCTGCAATAAACTATGTGAAACCAGTGTGCTTCAAGACCATCCCCCCACCAAAAAATCAAGTCCATCAGCTTGCATTATCTTTTTGTTGTTATAGTGACTTTAACAACTGTCTTTAGAACAGATTTCTAGCCAAGTGACAAGGATGAAAGTAAATTGAGACGTCTTGGCTCAGTGTGATGCTTGATATCTGTCAGCCAAAGAAAATGGTGCATTTGCTACTGAAATGCTTTGGTTAAGTTCAAAGTACAGCAGTTTTTCTGCGGGTTAACCTAAAACATGGCAATAACTTGTGGGCCACAGTTCAGCATCTCCTGCTATTATCTGTGGCCTTTGATGCAAGTTCCAGTTTTGCTTAAACTCATGGTATACTTGGTTTTGTCCTTTTCATATATTGTCATGCCACTCTTACTCATGCTACACTTGTTCTCACAAGATCTCTTGAAAAGTAGCATATTTAAGGTTAGAAAGCTGTGTCATTTACATGCATGTAGACATCACTGATGGTTAATTGCTGTGTATAATAGCTGGGGAAGCTCAACTAAGACAGCTGTAGCTTCTATGAATTTTGTGAAGATGAGGGTAATGAAGTATTTTGAATACTTAGCAAACTGGGCTTTCTGTGGAAGTGGCTGTATTTGTTAATTTCTGTTGTCTGTGCATGTTATGCCTGTATTAAGAAGCAAAGTAATTGGAATGGTAACAATAGTAAAACATGTTTGCAGCTTCTTAGCCTGTCCTAAAGGTACCCAGGAGCCTGCATACCCATGGCATAATGCAGAGTGACTTTAAGGCTGAGATAGGTTATGTTTGGCTGCAACAGATATCAAAGGCTGCTGGAGCTAGAGGGAGTAACTGGAGCTCTGGGTGCTCTGCTTCTCCCAGGCTCTTGGCTGCCCTTTGGGGATCTGTCCTGAACAGATGCAAAGCCGCAGAGTGGTGCAAATCAGACCATGTGATCTACTGACTCCACACACCTTTCTGTCTTCCTGAACACATACTCAGCTATTCTATTCCAAAGATAGCCTTGCACAGTGCAGAGATGGGAAAAACTTCAGGTGCAAGTGTACTTGGCTGTCAGCTGAGAAAGAACAGTTGGAGGGAGGGATTTGTTTGTAGACTAGTTGGTGATATCCCTGATACAAGTGGATAAAGAAGGATGTTTAGTACAGTGGAAGGGGGGACACTACAGTAAACAAAAAGAACCAGTCTGTATTCAATTGACCTTGTAATTCCCCAGTGAGCTGCACACATACAACCTTTATAGGATGGATTAGCTGTCAAAGAAATGACAATTGTGTTACACTTTAAGAAAAGTGTATTGGGGAAAAAAAAAATAAATCTTTCTTGCAGCAAGTGTGAGGGGGGGGGAAAAACCACAAATGATCTGATAATCTGTATCAAGAGCACCTAATCCCATGTGGCTAATCCACTCTCTAAGAAAGTAAATAATTTGTCTTTGAAGTAATTAAGATGATAACTTCTTTTTAAGATGATATTCCATGGTATTATAATAAGTTAACTTTGTATAAGCTTAATGCTGCGTCAGGTCCTTGATGGAGTCATCATTGGCCCTTGTGCATGCAGCTGAAGCCCCTTTTATCTCCAGTGGCAGCCGGTTCCTGGAGGGGTGGGAGCTAACTGTAGGAAAGGATGCTGCCTTTGACAATAAATTTATATCATTATTGAAGCTTCATAAGCTTTAAATGTGTTGTAGAGCGTAATAACGGGTGAAGATGCAAAAGGAAGTTAAGCACATCTCTGCTAGAAAGAATATTTCTAATATTTAAGTGCTGGTGATGTGTGTCTTGTCCAGATTAATAACTCCCAATCTTCTGTTTGATGCATTATGAGAAACAATTTATTTTTATTTTTTTGTACCTACTGAACATCACCATGCCCTTCAGTTTTGTATAGAGGTCCCTAAGGAAGTACAAATCAGAGTTAAGTTCAGATGATGCAGTGTGCTGTCAGCTGCTAGACCCACTCAGCGTGTGAGGAAGGATGGCTTGAGCAGCAGTGATGCTGTATGTAACTTGCAGTGTGCTGTTAGTCAGAAATCACTGAGAAAGTGTAGGAGTTTCTCAAGTTCCAGCCTGGAGTTTTTCAGTGGCTGACTAGTCTCCTGTTCAAGGCTCCTAAAGGAAAGAAGAATAGTAACTTTAACTGAGATGGTTTAGTACATGTGGGGGAAAAACAAATAGGCTATATATACATCTTGGTTTCCAGTAATTTGTGTTTATGCATGTTTCTTTGATTATTTCCTCCCTCTCCCTTTTTGTTTTGTGAATAAAGAATAAGTGCTGCTTTTTAGCAGGTGTGGTTGAAAAATCAAATCCTTAAATTATTTTCTTGCTCTACAAAGGCAGTTTCAGTAAATAATCAAGTTTTGCTTGGTATGGTGTTTGGCTAAAGCCCTAACCTGTTTTTTTTATGGTAGACTGTGGTGTATGTCCTTGCTCCTCTGTGGACAGATAGGAGCCAATGTTCCAGCTTCGTGACAAGTTATGTGCCTGCAGTTCTGTTGAGGCCAAGATGAAGTTGGTCAACTGTACCCTTGTCATGGCTTATTAGTGTAGACCTGATGCCCTCTCAAATTACATGACATGAGTATCTTCAAAGGCAGGTGGAGAACACTGATGTCCCCCTGCAAAAGACTGGGAATTTCTTTGGATAAGACAGTAGGAGACTGGTATAGCTTGTTTTAATTCAGGTGACAAACGTTTATGAAGCTACTCAACTATTGCTTAAGCTAGGATTTGCTGCTTAGGACTAATAATTAGTGATCACACCAGGTGGTCCTGTCAACAGCTGGTTTCTGTATGTGGGAGGCTTGCATCAAGTCTGAAAGTGTTACCACCATGTAAAGATACTGGTTTAAGTCCCCTGATGCTGTTCAAACTCCATGAGCTGCCTGTTGGGATTGTATTAACCAGCTTTCATGCGTTTGCTTCATGTACAATGAGGCACTTCCCATATGTATGCAAAAACCTAATCACTGTAAATGAGAAGCTTGTTTTCCCTTTTTGGCTTGCTAGAGCCCGACTGCTTAAAATGTCTCTAACAATCCAACCAATATCTGAAGAAGTTGTAGTACTTGCTGTTTGAAGTGATATGCAGCTTTCTCTGTGAGTGATTAGAGAGCTGATATGCTGTTGGAAAATCCAGTTGACACAGAATTCTTCAGCCCTGTATGAAGTGCTGCACACAAATGCATTTGTTATGATGCACATAAGATGCTCTTCTGTGCTGGTGAGCAGGTTTAATAATCCAGTTTATATGTAAATTTCTATTTTTTCACAGCTTTAAATAATATTGCAATTACAATTATGTATGCTTCCATTTAACTAAGAAGTATTTTCTATTGAAATGGAGAGAAGCTGTAATCAGGTAACACTTGTGCAAAGCAAAGGTACAGAGACTTGCAGTTGTTGCATATTGGCTTGTTTGCAGAAGTGTCACGAGGGCCTTCACCTGAATTTTCTGATTGATTTTTTTTTTTTTCCTTGGTGTGCAGGATGCCATCAGATAACCATCTGCAAAAATAAAACTCTTAGCCTTGTTCTGGTATAGCCAATACATTTATTTCTGGAATTGGGGATGCTCTAGGAGCTCATGATCAAAGTGAGTTAGAGAAGACCACTCTATAGCTTACCAAGAGGATCCCAACAAAAGATATGCAGATATAACGACAGCACAGAGCTGACTGTGTATCTTAGAAACATTTACCTCCTTTATTCTGCCCATTGCTTTTCAGAGGGGCTTGCTTACATGGCCTTTTGGATTGTGTCTTTGGTACTGATGGTTAGCCTGTAAAGGTGTTGTGAGTTACTTGCGTTTTGGCAACAAATTAAAAAATTGCAGTTGATGTTCAGCCTGCATTACATTTATTCCTGTATGCTTAATGTCATCTTTTCTGCACACTGCTGTACGAGCTTATTCTGTGTTGCACGGCTGCCCTTTCGTGGAAATACTTAACCTACATCAACTGAAGGCAAACAACAGGCTTTGTTACTGTCACTGTGGGTCTGGATCAGTTATGTTTAAAGAAAAAGTAGGTTTCCCCTTTTTCTTTTCGCCTTTCTGCATTGCTGCTGGTGTTCTTGCAGGAGAAGGTTTATAAGTGTATTGCAAGTAACTAAACCCAGACAGAAGTGGTGGTGCACAGCAGCATGTGCTTATAGTGACTCGGTGCATTGAAGCTTGGTGTGCCTCTTTTGAGGCAGACATGCAGAATAAGATGGAGTTAAATCCTCCTAACTATTAGTGAACTTGTATTCTATTTTTCAGGTCCTTTAAATGTACCTCACAACACTAATGGATCTTGATAGAGTGCTCTTGAAAGAGTGAAGATGTTCTTCTGTATCTTGCTGTTTGAGGTCTTATTGTTTTGTAGGGTGTCAAATGACCTGTGGTTATTTTGGGGAGTAGGGGAGGGGAAACGCTGCAAGGTCATCTTCTGTACTTGCATAAAAACTTAGCTGTCTGTCCCCTGGCATTAGAAAACTCAAGCTTCTGCTCCCATCTGGGAAGCAGTTGTCACTGTATCTCGTACAGAGATTCTTGCATGACAGTGCCATGAGATATTCAGTGACAGTTTTGCAGAAGTTTCATAGTTTGATGGTCACTTTGTATTTCCAAGCTTCACAGTAAGTCCTACAAAAGGCTGTAATGCTCAGTTAGAAGCTGATGCTTTACAGTGGTGTAGGGAATTCAAAAAAGCAGACAATGTAAAAATTGTCTGTGTAGTAAGGTAATGAATGGAAACTAATGAAAATGTGGCTGCCCACTTTAAACTTGTGCTTGAAGCTCTATGTGCTGTTCACACTTAGTCAAAATGGGTTTTTTACTTCTTGGTAAATAAAACAGATGCTGCTGAATACTGAACACCTGATTGCTCATGAAAAAGTGTTTTTGTTTTGTTTTGTTTTTTTTGTTTTCCAGGCAGTTTCTAAAGCTGAGTGAAGACTACTGAGTTGCTGGTAGTGTAGGTTTTGTAAGAAGGCTTATAGTTAACCCAGGAGGTATTGAACAGGTTTGAGTGTGCCAGGATGATTTATATGAATACTGTGCTATTACTAAGACATGGATCTTGCAGTGAAGGTGATCTGCTTTGTCCTTGAAGGAATCTAACAAAGCAGCATCACCTGTAGCCTACTAGCTTTATAGAAAAGTATCAACACTTTTTTGAGGCAATGAACTCCATACCAAATCTTCCCTTTGTTTTACGTAAATTTCAGAAAAAGGGCAGGCTTTTCCATTCTTTCTCCATCCTCTTCTCGATTTAAAGAGTGGTTGGTTTTTTTTGCCCCTCAGTTTTGTCTTTGGACAAATGGAGGAAAAGGTTGTAGCATAACACTGGAAGGACTATACAGTTTACATCACAAAGGTCTTGCAATTATTCTTGTTTGATCATTGTGTGGATTGTTACTCTTCACTTTTTCAATGTGTAAAATAGTCTCCAATAGCTCCAGTTAACTTGTGGCTGAAAAGTAGAGGCTGATCTTTGCATTCTTGTTGATGGGTTCCTACTAGCCAACATGGCTAACTTGGCATAGGTAAGGTCTGGTTTGGGCTTATTGCAGTAGCTTTAGAGGGGTGTGTTATAACACTGAACTCAGATACAGCTTGATCTACTGGATGTGGGCTCTTCAGTTAACCAGTGGAAATCAAGTGATGCTCACATCCTCAGGGGGGGATATTTAATGCATCTGGAAAAAACTTTGGGGATGTTGTGATCTCCTGACCAGGGAGATGGGGCAGAGCACAACCCCAGCATATTTGTCAGTGGCATGCAAGAGGGAAATGTTGTTGATTCATCAGATGAGCAATAAAGTTGATTAAGGGTCTGGAGCATTCTCTGCTGCAAGGAGAGGCTGGGGTTTAGCCTGAAGAGAAGGAACCCCAGATGAGATCTGATCATTGTTTATAAACATTTGTTGGATGTAAAGAAGATAGCTCCAGACTCTTATCAGCAGTACATAGTGACAGGACAAAGGGTAATGGGCACATGTTGAAAGAAAAAATTGTGAGTGGTAGAAAAACCATATGCTGTGAGCATGGCTGATCACTGGAACAGGGTGCTGAGAGGTTGTGGAGGCTTTGTCTTTGCAGATAGCCAAAATCCAACTGGGGCATGCTTCTGGGCAACTTGCTATAGGTGCTTTGAGCAGGGAGTTTGGATTTGGATTTTTGGATACCCAGCCTCATCTGTGCTGTCATTCAGGGTGTGTATATGCTTCGTAAGCTTCATACTTAGCTATAGTCTTGGCTAGTCCATTTATGCCATGTTGCAGTTAGCTGGAGCCAGGGCATATTGGCAGAGTGTGTGGGCAGGGAGAAGTTGTGGATGTTCATTGTCAAGTGCTTTTGACTCCTATGTTGTGTTGCATTTTTGTTTAGGTAGAAAGTGATTTGTCTGTAACAGCTGTTTCTTCCCTGTGCTTAGGTTCTGATCTCATCTAAGTCCAAGAAGTGATAGAGCAAATCTGTACTGCAAATCTGAAGTACTAGAGTGCATCTGTGAATGCTTTCCCCCTGGTGATGGAACATATGGAAATAATGCTTATCTCAATTTAGATAAGCAATTGCCTTTCTGTACTATCATCCATGGTTAGGAGTGGAAGCAGGCACATAATGTAATAGACCTTACAATCTGTCTCTTCTAATGCTCCATAAGCCAATGCAGAAACAAATGGAATGGAAAGCTGTGTTAAATGTGAGCTTAATAATTGCTAATAGTTTGTCATTTTTAATTTGTACAAGACACTTGTAAAAACAAAGCTTTAAAAAAAGGGGAGAGCACACACAGAATGGTTGCTGCACATTTCCCCACAGTCAGATGCACTTTTAAAGCTCACTCAATTCCTTTATTTTTCAGCAGCCCAGTGAAAGTGGACCAGTGACCCAGTCCAGCCTTGGCTGAGAATAGTCTTTGGAGTGAAGGAGCTGGCTCTTGTCTGGTGTTGATGTTGGGATTCTTGTCCTTTGTTTGGGTTCTTTTCCCAGTGCTGTTTCCAGATCATGTTATAGACTGCTGCTAGAAAAGCCTTCCTCGTGGGGATATGTGTTTCTAGTAGTAGCTGTTGTAGCAGGCAAGACATAGCAGCCAGACTTCTTGTTTATTTTTAACATTAGTATTTGCAGCTGAAGGAAGTGAATTAATTCAGAGCTGATGAAACTCTCATTTTCAGCTTTGCTTCATGCAGCTCAGTCTGTTACTCCTGTTTTTTATGAAAATGAGAAAAAAAACAACAACAAAAAAATTAAGTTGTCTGACTTGTTTAACAAAATTCCATTGTAATAGTGCAAGCCTGTGAGCCTAACTGCCATAAATCCTCTTCACTTGTTCCTTTTTTCTCTCATTTGCGTTTTGCTTATGGAGTGCCAACAGCTTTTTTTTTTTTTTTTTTGCTATAGGTGTTGCTTTATACTATGTGGTTTTAATACTATTTTTAATACTTCATGTGTGCTCTACTCTTTAATTATCAAATAGTTTAAAAATTAAAATGAGGTTTAGTGGTTTGGTTTTTAACAGGAGCTCTTCCAGCTGTAGGTTTTTCTTCTCCCTATGGTTGCAAGCTCATTAATATTGCTGTAGGGATTTCTGTAATTGGATGTCTGAGATCTGTTTCAAAAGTGAAGATATTTTGTAGTGTACTCGACCTTAAAATCCTGGATATATTAGTAGTGACTAGATTTGAGTTGACTTTTACAGTGATGTTAAGTGTGTGCCATCCTTTTCCATCATACTTGCCCAGCATATTCATGTCCTTTATGGGGGCTCCCTCTAGTGAACTGTTTTGAAAGTCCCTCTCTTCTGGAGAGCATGTATTTTCTTTCCAAGTGCAATTTTTGATAACTAGATCTAATTTTGTGTTTATGCAACCCTATAAGCTGTAAGTGTTCTTTTCCTTTGGTGTGAGCTGGAAGGTGCTGTGAGTGGTTCATAGATTCATAGATATTAGGGGTTGGAAGGGACCTAGAAGAAGATTTCCTATTTATTGTACCTGCTGTTAAGACCTCAACTGCTCACCTTTATCATATTTTAGGATGTAGCTTTGTGGACTGATGGGTTTTGGGACGATGATTAATGACTTGAAGGTTTGCCTGAGAAGGAAAAGCTAAAGGAAGCTAGTGTGTATAGGCAGAGGGATAGAAGGTGATGAGATGGATCAGAAGGGAAAATAATTGTGGTGTGACAAACTTTCTACATGGTGAAGATTTTTTGACTCTGTAATGCTTACAAATTAATGGTAGTGATGATAGGGTTGAGTCCCTATGGGTAAGACTTGGGGGAATGCCAACAAGGGTGGGATCTGTTACAGACACCCAACCAGAATGAAGAGCTGGTTGAAATATTCTGTATGCAGTTTGAGAGGTTTTGTGTTTGCTACCCTTTGTTCCAATGGGGGGGACTTCAACTTCCCAGATGTCTGTTGGAAATAGAATAGAGCAGATAGGGAGCAGTCCCAGAGGTTCCCGGGGTGTGTCTAAGATAGCTTCCTGACAGAGCTGGTGAAGAAGCCAGTGAGGAAAGGTGCACTCCTGGACCTGCTGCTTGTGAACAGAACAGGACTTGGTGGGAAAGTAAGGGTTGGATGCTGTCTTGGGCATAGCAGTCATTAAATGATAAGAGTTCGCAATTAATTAGGGTCATTCATTCCAGAGCAGATCTGATGTTAATTGGTTCTCGTAAATCATATAGGATGAAGACTTCAGGATTGCAGTCTCAGAAATCAGCCAGACTTTACATGAATGCACTTTGTAAAATCCACATTAAACAAAACAAACTCAGGGCTTGTTTGCTTTTGACATGCATGTGTAATTGTAATGAAACATGTGAAATGTTCATGTGCTTAAACTGCAGTTTGAGTCCATTCATAATCCTTGCTATTCAAACAATGCACATGACTGTTTGCACAATAATGAGATTAAGGAAGAAAAATAAACAACAAAATCCATTCAGTGAGAATTGGGAAGGAATCAAAATAGGCAAACTGATTTTGATTATCACTGCTCTGTGAGAGCTCACCGTGGGTTTCTTTTCTTTGTTGTCATTTTGGGAGCATCTCCCAGTAGAAGCCTCTCTCTTTTTTTCCATTTTCACTGGAAATGGATGTGGGGTGTAGAGTCTTACTTGGGAGGGAAGGAAAGACCCAGAGACAGCCTTCCCAGGTGTACAGCAGGATAAACCCCCAAGTAAAGCAGAAGCTATTGCTCTTATTTAATACTTCCAAAATTGCATTTCAACAGCTATTTTAGTATTTTACTAATCATGGCTTGATTAACATCAGTGACCTGAAGGCATCCAGGCTTCTTGCACAGGTGCTCGCTATGTGTTCAGTTTGTCTTGTGAGCCAGAGAGCTGTGGTGATGGAGATGGGACCAGCTCTTCCCAGCAGAGAGGGAGGGAGCCTTTATTCCTGGGCAGTCTTCACTGGTCAGCTGGATGATCTTACATCTTCTCATGTCTCTTTTAAATTTTACGGTAGCTACAGTGGGATTTCTGTGGAGGTACTTCAGAAAATTAATTCTCTCTTACCCTACTTGCTTCTTTGGCCTGAAAATGCCTAATACTCATAGCCACAGACCAAACAAAATACATTATTGTCATGGAGTCTGTGATGCCTTCATCTAAAACTGAGATGGACTTTGTCATAGCCTTGATGTAGTGGGGAGTTGAGTTGTTTGTGTTGGGTGTGATGGTTTGTTGGTGTGTGGTTGGGTTTTTGTGTGGTGTTTTTGTTTGGTTCGTTTTCTTTGTGGAGTGGAATATAACTGAATTTTCCAGGCTTTTCACATACTGCCCTTAAGGTGTTTCCTGGACAACCAATGGGGAGACAGACTTGAAAGTTTTATTTGCTTGGCAAGGAGGCTTCTTATCTCTAAAGACTTAAGCCTTTGTGTCTAGGGACTCAACTCCTGTTTTGTATCTTGTATTGAAGACCAGGTTACATAGCAAACACTTTGAAGGATTTATTTCTTGAGGATGTTTGTAAAGCTGTTTGCTAATGAGAGCAGGAAATATTCCACAAGTGCAAGGTAAATCTGTCACTGCTAGGATTTGTATTAATGCTCTTGTATGTACACATGGTGCATGTCCTTTGAGAAATAAGCAAAGCCCTGCAACTGCAGGTTTGTCCTTGCTGAGTTATGCTACCATGAATTCCAGGATAATACCTACAGCATTTGAGTTTCTTTGGCATATTTGAGGACTTAATGTACTTACAGATCTGAGATTTATCCTTATAAGAGATTTTCAAGTAAAGGAGTGTGCATTTGTTTTGTTTTATTTTTAATCTGAGAAGCAGACAAAACTCTGTAAGGTGAAGGAAGAGATGAGAGACAAAGGTGGGAAGCTAGTTATTTGTAATGGCTAGGAATGACTTCACTGTCCCTGTCAAGATTACTAAATTGATTACAGAAGAAAATACCCCAAATCAGATACCAGTTTTGATTTTGTTAGGAAATGTTGTCTGTGAGCTAAAGAGATGTAACAGATGGTAAAAGAAAAAAGCAATCATTTCTCCTACAATGATTTGTGTGGTATTGGGATTATTTTTGTAATTAGCATCTTATTAGTAGACCTGTTGTATGTTTCTTGTGAACAAGACTTGGCTCTCCATGACTGATATCAGTGTGGAGCATCATTCTGTAACCACCAGGATGATACAAAGTGCAATCTCCAGTCTTCTGTTAAATCAGGTTTTTAGTGAAAGAATTGAGGGTAATCTGTCAAAGATGTACAAGTCAGCATATGCTTTTAGTGCTGAACTGCATTCAAGACAGCAGTCATCAGGGCTGTACCAAGAGCTGTGGGGCAGGTAAGGGGCATGCTGGAAAGCTTGTGTAGATCATAGAGAAGTATTTGGGTTGATTGGTTTGTTTTTACCTTGCAAGGCAGTGAATTTACTAATGCTTTTCCATGGGGAAGGAGTCTCAGGAATGGTCTTATTTTGGAGAATTCCGTATGTTTTGATTTTATGTTAACTCCACCTTTTCCCCAAGTTACCAGAATGGAAGGGTGATGGTGTGTGTTTGTAAATGTACCGAGCTCTAGTAGGACCCTTACTGGGGAGGGATGGGCAGAACAACTGTCCTGCTAGCTGGCAGAATACAGTTAACATGAAAACGGGTGATAAATCAGGCTCTGTAAATCGGTCCCAGAGGCTGGTTTTTATTGGACTATAACTTAACAGA
Source organism: Corythornis vintsioides (assembly GCA_025447755.1). Lineage (NCBI taxonomy): Eukaryota > Metazoa > Chordata > Aves > Coraciiformes > Alcedinidae > Corythornis > Corythornis vintsioides. The sequence continues at coordinate 45,391 of JAOEGS010001551.1, forward strand.
TAACTGCAATGGCTATGTTCTGTGGAAAAAGAGCATTTTCTAACTTTTTAGGTAGAGTGATACAAGGCTCTTAATATGATAGTAAAAACTTGATGCATTTCCATAGAAACATTCTTAGCTGAAGAATAGCTGGTGGCAATAGAATAGTTGATTTAGGAGCCAAATACTGAAATTAAATTTGAGAAAACACACAGCGGTATTGAACACTGACTGCCTTTATGCTGATGTATGTCAGTGGCAACGCTTTGTTGGAGGGGGCATGGGTTTTGTATGAGGCATGTGATAGCTGCTCTGAAGTAGAATTGAGTGAGACTTGGTATTTTGGAGGGTTTGTGTGATAACAGCCAGATAAGATTGATGGTGATTTCTGATACCAGTCATTTGTGCTGAAGCCAGAATAACTAAACATCTAAAAATAAGATCTAAACGAATGCAACTTATTTCTACTTACAGTTGCTTGCAATGGTGACAGTGTTTGAGCAGATATGCTTGAATTGTTGGAAACTGAGTAAAAGAAATGTTGATGTAAAAACTAAATGGCCAGATAAGTTTGGACTGCTTCTATCCCTTGTCTTGAGAGGTTTTTTTACTTAACTAGGTTTCACTAGTTTTGAAGATTGGGAACAGTTTCCAGCTTACTGTCACAGAAATTCAGTTACATTTCTGGCCAGTATTTGAATTGAGCCTCCTGAGACATTGGGCTTGTCAGAAATAATAATAGTAAGAATCTATTAAGCAATCTTTCCTTCTCACCTTAGTTCTTTGCTAACGATGTGGATGTGTAACAACGCAAAGCTAGGTTAAGATTCTGGCCAATATGTGTTTGTGAAAGTGTTTGAGGTAACTGAACTGTTACATAGATGGATATGAGGTGAATTTGTGATGCAAAAACAAGTCTCCTAGAGTAACTATTTTAACATTGTTTAATTACATCTTTTGAAAGCTAATATATGTTTAGTCTTCAACCTCCCATCTAGCTGAACAATTCAACGTGAGAAAACTCTTGAGTTTTAAACATGTATGCTTTTGTTCAGGTTTTTCTCCTACCTGCTGCCAGGGCTAATTCTGAATTTTGGGGTTGTTGGCACACAGTGTGCTCATGGGGTGTTGCATGCATTTGGAATAATTCTGTGTTTGATAAATTATTACTTTAGTAGAGAGGATTTTTATTTTTATTTTTTTTTGTAATTTGCACCCTTATAGTTACCAAATAAAATTATTTAATGCATCTAACTCCAAAAATATACGTGTGTATATTTACACACGTATTTAAACGAAATGCTTTGTGGACAGGGATTCAGTGTTTCCTAGTACCTAGTATTTGAAAACAAATGAGAAGTAAGTACTGGGGTTTTAGGGAAATGCTGGTAAATTTGTGGGTTATCGGTGCCCTCTTGAGGTGAAACTGCAAGATGCTACAGCCTGCCAGCAATAGTGGAGCTGGAACTGCTGATACCTGCTCTGGATTAATAAATAGTGATCAGGTTTGTAATCCGGTTTTATGCTTCCTTCATTTGTAGGTGAAAACCGTAAAGAAGATCTGCAAGGGAAGAAAAGTCTGAGTGAGAAAGTTTCTCTCTATAGAGGTGACATTACACTGCTTGAGGTTGATGCCATCGTTAATGCTGGTAGGTGGTTTAAATGTTTTATGTCTTGTTACACGGTGCTGAAAAGGCTTTTCAAGTTCAAACTTTGAAAAGTTGCATAAAATTGGTATGTCCTGGGGAAATATTTTGGAAGTTGTGTGGTGTGTTTTCCCCTAATTATGTGTATTTTCTCTGTTCATCCTGTGACTTTACTGTGACACAAATTACTGTGCAATGAAGAGAATGGTGACAAGAAGAAATTAATGATGTTATATCTATATTTTGACTTGCCTTCAGTAGCACAGAGTTCACACTTATTATTGCAGAAGGCTGAATTTTGATACTAAGCTGCTGCAGTACATTCCAGTCCAGTTTTAGAAATCAAACTGTTTGTGGGGTAGGTAATGTGAAAATCTTAAGAACAAGGTGATAGGAAAATTGTGTTTCTGTTCTACGTGGTTTGAATATTTGCTTTCTTGTAGGGAGATTGTAATTTTCAAATTTTTGGTTGTCTGCAGAGTTCTAAATATTTTAGTGCCTCTTCTCACTTGTGACCACATCTCTACATATGGAACTAAGATGAAAGAACTGTGTATAGCAGCATGGCAGGGTGTGTGTGTGTGGAGCAGGGAATGCCTGTGCAATTAATATACTTGTGCATTAGGCTGAGAATTTTTAGGTTATAATTTTTAGGTTTGTGCATTAGGTTATAAGATTTTGCTGGTTGGAAAAGGCTAGAGGAAGGTTTCTCCCTCCACATAAGGCCAAATTTTCCCAGCATTCCCCACCCCAAAAAGAATGACTTGTGTGTCCTGAGGCTGAAAACTCCCCACTCCCTGAGTATTTGGCTGGTTTTGTCCTAAATTGTTAGGAGTATCGATTCATTTTCAGGAACTAATTTCTGCTGATATACAATTATTGGAAGGAAACATAGTGCAGTATCTTCTCTGGGATAGAATAAACTGCAGAGATTAAGGTTGTGTTGGCAAAATCGATGTGTTTGCTTACCACAGTGAAAAGGCTGAGTGGAGAAACTGGATCACATCTGTAAATAGTCCAGAGCTGTTTGCTTGGACAGCATAGAAGTTAATAAAAAACCTCTTGGTTGTGTAATGTTGTTTCACGCTGTGTGCCTCCTCACTTTTCAGTAGAGATAAGCTACTGGGTTTTGTGAAAGACTCATAGTATCTGTAGTTTTCTCAAAATGCATTTTTGCACTCCAACAAGTAATGAGGTGATATTGCCATGCAAAAATTTTGCTAATCTTCTAGTTTGTTGAAGCACAAAAACCTTTCTATATTACACAGATGCTACAGTATTGTTTGTAACACAAACCTTTCCTCGCTGCATCCCTGTTGCCTCTGAAGCTTTAATTTTTTTTCTTCTTTCAAGATGATCTTTCCAGTAGTGCTCTAGCTGACTTCCTTACTTTATTGCTCTGCAGTAAGTCAATATTAGCATACTTATCTTGATTTATGTTTAGATTCAAGGGAGATCTATGGCTAAGAGAATTACAGGCTGGAACCAGTTGGGGATGAGCTTTGGAATAGGAGTACTTTGCTTTTGTAGATTTATTACTTTTTTTTTCAAGGGTTTTTGTTTCTTTCTTTTGAAATGTCCAAATCCTTTATTCCAGACTGCCCATGGCATTACCAATAAATTTGCTGCCACCCTAGTGAGGAATATATCTGAATAGAAATAAAAAAAAAACCCAAAACATTAGAACCCATGTAAAATCAACACATTGTCATTTTGAGGAAAGGAGTAAAGACCATGCAAACCAACATAATAAAACTGAGACACACCTCAAGAGGGACATATGACTCTTAAATATGTATATGGCTTTTGGCAAAAAATAGAGAAGGTTAAAAAAAAAAAAAGATCCAGTTGCTGCACAGAGGTGTTTTTGTTGGTTTTACTTTTTTACTGTTTTTTCTTTGATTAAAAAAAAAAAAAAAGTAAAATTAGTGTAATTGTAGTATCTCTTGAATGGTATCTAAAAACATGTTTCTGGACTGTTGCTTTTGCAACCAACTCCATTGTTTTTTCTTCTTCAATTAGATTTTTCCAAGCTTCAAAGAGTTAAAGCAAAAAGTATTTTCAGCACCAGCTTCTCTGTGTAAGTTGAATAAAATGGAGCCTGTTGAACATGGAATAGGAGACAGACTTTTTGGAAACAAATCTGTGCAAGTTTTTTTTATACTTAACATTCTAGGTAGCAAAAAGACTTTAATGACCAAACCTAGGGCTTGCAACTGTCAGGAGGAAAGAAGGTAGAGACCTTCCTGAGACTTTTCTCTCTGAATTTAGGAATTCCATTAACTATCACTTGTAATAAATAGTTTAACAAAATCATATCCAAATTGAGACATGAATTCATTAACTTGATTAAACAGTGGTGTGAGAACATGTGGTAACTCATGCAGCACTGACTTTATACTGTGATGTCCTCCTTTGGGCTTCCAGATAAATATGTCTCTTCAGAGTATGTCTAGGCTTATTTCTGAGCTATGCTGCACAAGCATTTCTATTAAATTTAGTGGCTTACCTTATGCTCAGAATTGTTTCCCCTCTTGAATATAGCATAGATAAATGGGGTAGTTAAATTGATCACTGAATCTTGTTAGGCTAATGAAGTTAATAGTGAGCTTAAATAGCTAAATGCCATGGTATCACGGAGCACTGCTATAAAAGGATCATTGGTTTTTTTCCCCTAGATTTTAAGTGTGTTAGTTTCCAAAGATGTTTTACAAATTTGCTAAGAGGACAACTGTGGAAACAATAAAAGCTTCTGCCTCTAGAGGCTTTTTGACAAAACAGCTGTATCAAAACAGCCACTTTGAAATTGTAATCAGAATCAGGATCAGTGCTATGTCTTCTGAAGAGTTATCCTGAGATGCAGAGATTTGCCTTTGTTAAAATTGATGCCAATTATCTGCTCCTGTAAATATGGTGTTCTCCCAGAATGTTTCTACTGTTATTCTTGCTACTAATGGCATTATAGACAGGTATTAACTTATTTTGTCCAAGGTGTCCTGTAATTTTTATTTTTTTTTTTTTTAAGGATTTGGGTAAGATTTGTACAAAAATCTTATTTTTATTCCTATATCCTTTTTTGCTCTTTTGATATTATATTCAAAGAATATGGATAGGCTCTCCTTGAGGCATGTACTTAACTACATAAATCCATGGTAACTGGACTTTTAAACAAATTTAATATTCCTGGATGTCACTTGGTCCTGATGCCAAAAGTGCTTCAGGCACCTTGAAGACAGATAATGACAATTAGCTGACTTTCAGATATCTACTAATGGGAGCTGAGCTGAAAGTGTGGGTGTGTTTAGGGGAGGAGAGTCATTTAGTCCCTATGTCCTATTCTCTCAGTGCTTTGACCACATGTTTTATACTGCAGGCATTCCCTGAGACAGGGCATTTCTGGGGACCAAATGAGTTGTGAGGAAAAATAGTTTCAGACAACACTGGAATACTGAAGGCACTAAATGTGTAATGCCACCCCTACTGCCTCACTGGCTCCCTCTAGTTTCATGGCTCTGGGCTGTCCTGAGCCTTGACGCTAAATAAATTATTTCCTCCTGAGGCTGCTTGTCTTCTGCCTCCACTTATTTCAAGTCTGGATGCATTGAAATGGTCTCATGGGTTAGGTGCATGTGATGTATTAACACTTCCCCAGGCTGAAGTTTTTAGGCAAAGGCAAAATCAAATCAGTTCACCAGTTCTGAGGTTTACTCTGCTCACTTGTAGGCTTCAGATCTGTTGTTTTTTATAGAGAAGCCAAATCCAGATACAGAAATAAATAGTGAAAGCCTCAGTAAGGTTTTAAACACAAGCTATACAATACTTACAGTATCAGCTAAGCAGTATTTACTAAATTTTCTCTGTTTTTAATAAATATAAATAACATTTTTTACCTATAGTATAAGCAATAACTCTTAAATCTGAAAGAAGTGAAGGAGTTGAATTTTTATACTAAAAATGGTAAGTCCACGTACCTGATAAATACTATAGGCAGCAGTTCATCACTGTTGACCTCAGGTACTCATTTACTTGTTACTTCTTAGTAATTCTTACTGGCTCACTTAGAAGGCATATGCTAATGTGTTTGTAAATGAGGTTTTGCCTAGGAGCAAGGTCAAGGGGAATGTTTATGTGGAGAAAATAAAGAATTATTACTCATATTTGGGGGAAAGAGGATTACTTTCAGAAAGAGATAAGAAATGATAGGTTTGTGAAATGTTGGATATCTGTACGAAAGTATAATACTGAGGAAAACCTTTTGCTGTAAAGGAAGAAGAAAGGTAATCAGTTCTATTAAAGTACATATTTCTGGTAATAAGTCTATAGTGTTACTTCTAAATTAGCAATTAGGTAGTTGCCACAGTTAGAGCAACTAGGTGCCTGTCTTTAAACTGTACTGGAGTGCTGGAATTGTCTCTAATCCTCCCAGATTTGGGGAGATGCTACTGTTTTTTAAGGGGAATTTTTTCCCAATGGTAAAACAAACGGGAATTAAAAAATCTTCCTCTGATTAAACAGTGGAAAGAGTTAGTGAAGAAAATAATTCAACAACTATGTCCTTTATTTTGTTACTAAGCTGTGATTCTGGAATTGAGTTACTGAATCTGATGCTGTTACAGAAGAGGCTTCCTCTACAGGAAAACATGTACATGTAGTGAGTCCCTCCAGCTGGGGATGCTGGTTTGGCAGACACATTGCACAGGTTTCTTGGCTTCCAGGGCACATTGTGCAAGGCCAGCTGAGTGAAGGTGTGCAGAGGGGAGGAGCTCTTGGTTGATTTAAGAGGGGTGTTTACAGGGAGTGAATTACATGGGAATCTTTTTAACAAATTTGTAACAGATGGAGATGCTTGCCCTGCTGTACCTCCCTGTCTTGGTACTGGAGATGTGTGGAATTGGAAAATGTTTGGTTTTGAATATGCTGTGTTTGCCTGTTTCAGGACTGGTTTCAACTGGAGCCTCTGTATGACTCAATTCTCAGGATGGAATAGCCATTGTTGTTTTAAGTCTCAACTTTGCCTCCTTTTTTTTTTTTTTAGTCTTCTGACATCCCAACCATGTTTAAGTATTTTAGTATATTGCTAGTATCTGTCTCCAGTTTTCTTAACTGGAGATTGCTCCAGAGATTTTTCCAGACTCTTCCTGGCCTTGACCTTGAAGTTTAATCTGCTGGTTTAATTTTGAGGCATCCCATTTTTTCTCAAGTCCAAAATTACATATCAAGGTAGAAGTACTGTGTGTTGAAACCAGGAACTGAATATATTATCAGTGAATTATGCTTAAAGGAGTGTGTAAGTATAGATAGTGGCTGAACTCTGCCTTTCCACATAAACAGCTTGTTAATGCACAATCAGTCACTGCAGTTGCCTTGAACTTGGTGCTTAATGAACAGGTGGGGAAAAAGGATGGATTCTAATCTGGAACAGATCTGACATCAGGCAATTTCACTGATTGCTAATCCATTTCATTTGGCAACTTAATATATCACACAAAATTTTCATCTTCTAGCTTCTGAAGTAGGAATTACTTCAGAAGTAGCCTGTCTGAATATTATGAAGGTATTTGAGTCAGTCTCTGGGCACAAACAAGTATTGTGTATACACTTACTCTCACCCTTTTTATTTTATAGTGGCCAGTAGTTTTTACTTTGGAGCTTATTTGAAATTATTCTTCATTCTTCATTCACTACAAAAATAATTCCTTTAACTCAGTCTTGCCATTGAAAGTGGAATTGGCAAAACACAAAACCTGTCCTCAAGTTGCACACAGAACTTTTGCGTGGAATATTTGTACTTACTAATAATGCCTTTTTTGGGGTGTGTGTGTGTGTTCTTTCAGCTGAGCTATACACGGATTATTGCTTTTTTTTTTTTTTTTTTTTAAGAAGCTCCACAGAGCTTCTTAAAACATGCTAATAGACAAATTCACTAAATGTTTTATCTCCAGTATACAGATATGGAAACTGAAAACTTGTATTGAAATCTCTTGTGTGGAGTATCTGGCACCTGTCCATGTATCTTACACTTGTAATTTCCTCTAGGAATAGAACCAGTAATGCTAACAAATTGTTGTTAATTTGGTTTCCATCTTTAGTGTGAGCAGACTGGTGTTAATCAAAGGTTTCTGAAGTTAATTTATAGTTGGTGCAATTATACTTGTGTAATTGAGGGGCTGAGCTAGGTGATCTTTGAATCCCTCTTCCACTCCAAGCCATTCTGTCATTCTGTGAGGTACCCTGGCACAAAGTTAGACAACCAACTATCTCCTCTGGATTCATCATAGTCTGTTAGTCTTCTGACAATCTAACATAAAATGAGCAAGGTAGACATTTTGGTAGCTCAGTCTAAACCTCATGGTCTTTGCTGCGTAGATCTATTTGGCAGTCCTGTTTTCATTGGTGTTGATGCTTTCAGGCCTCTGTCTTACCTAGATCAGTAAGTTACTTCTTTTTGCATCCATTGTGAACCCATTTATTGTCTCTATTTCTAGGTTCCCCGAGGCAATAATTGTCCGTGTAAACCATGTGTTGTTGATCTTTTTGTCCATTTGTATATATATAAAAAGACTAAACTGTTTAGGAGCTTTTTGAATACAAATAAAGCATTTCAAGTAGCTTACACACTTTTTGGAGGAAAGAAAAAATGAGTTGGAGTAGAGGTCATGACCTGCATCAGTTGATACTCGGCAAGTTTAAAAGTAACTAATAGTATTGTGGGATTTGTGCTTGGAGTTGTTCTCTTCCCATGTTTGCTCTTGGCTGCTGGAACTTAGCAGCCTGCCTTCCCAAACCCAGGAGGAGAAGGTGTTGCAAGCAGGGCTGTCAGAGCTGTGTGGGCTCTGCTGGTTTCTAGCACTGTTCGGTGATATGAAGGCAGAGTAACAGGCTGTGAAGTGAGGCCTTTCATTGTCTCATCTTTTAGCTTTTCTGCCCTCTGACAGTGCTTCACTTGATCCTTTGCAGTTCGACAGATCCTTTATTTAAGACCCTTGTTCTTGTTAGTGGAACTTCCCTGTATTCCAGAACTGTAAAATGGACTTCATTAGCTATCAGACTAATGTGATCATGGATCTTTCGTGCAGTGGTTGCCCTGGACCTCTCTTGTGTGTGCTTTTTCTAGAGAACACCAGTAACATACAGGCAAAACACCTGCCAGGTTGGCTTGCTTTTTTTTACAAGTCCTTTAACTTCCCGCCGTTGTGAGGTGGGCGGTGGTGTGGGATGCCATGAGTGCTTTCTGTCAGCAGGTGGCAGTAGTGCCACTGTTACTACGATCCCGCGTTCTGCCTGTACACCTTAATTTTCCTGGACATAAAATCAGTAATGACTTAAGCAGAGGAAACAAAAATGCATGTATTCTAGGGCTGCCTGTTGGATGGGCCATCGATACGGCTTGTACTTATTAAACGTCTACTCCATTTCATTATGTGTGTTTTGTGTGTGTTTGAAATAAAACAGGAGACAGACATGGTTTGGAAGAACTTGTAAGCATCTGTTTTACTTCAAAGGAAAATATTTAGGAAGGACCTTGCTATCAGCATATTTCAGTCTACATTTGACAGTGCAGCTGTCATGCTGAGTGCACTGATGAAGCAGTGTGGTGTAAGAAACTCCTCAAGGTTGTCTTGATCAATAATCTTTAGTTTCATAATATTAAATCCACTTTTAATCAGGACTTGTGGGGCATTATCCACACAACTGTGGATTTTTTAAGGCAATAGTTACAACAGAGTGCTATTGGTCAAGATAGGCAAGTAACATGGTGTTTTTGCAAGCTTTTTTTCATTTAAAAAAAACCCAAACAAAACAAACCACAAACCAGTCAAGCTTCTAGTAATTGCAAAGTCTTAGGACACAGAATACTTCTTTCAAGTCCCTTCTCTCTGCAATACCTACAAAATCTTGGCAATGGTTGGTGAGCTATTAGACTGAAATTATCCATGTAGTGTTAATATTGTCCCCTTAGTCTTCTCTGACAAGATGTATGCTTGGTCTTTCCTATGTTTATGTTGTAACCATGAACACGTTGGCATGGACTAGATTGCTTTGGGTTTGTACAGTTAGTAGCTCAATGTGATCTTGTTCTGTGTGAATAACCCACTAAGGTTAGTATGGGAAGTGGTATTTCGATGTGTAACATAAACCTAAAGTTCACTAGCTTCAAATGCAAGTAGATCTTTCTCTATTCAACACTTAACTGAATATATTTAATGGAATTATCTCCTATGTTACTAGATGCAGAAAATGGGATACCTACTCACCAAGACTGTAATGAGGGTTGATGTTCAACCCTGTTGTATAGCAGTCTGGCTAACCCTGTGTCTCTTCCTTTGGCAGGCAGGAGGCATTGCTTTTTCTTGATCCTCTCAGCTGCTGAGAAGACAACTGATGCCATGTCTTCTACCCTTTGTTACAATCTCAGATTTGCTTAGTGCTTTGCCATTTGCTGCAGATTTTGGGAAAGCTTTTGCAGAAATGTTAGTCACTTGAAATACAGTTTCAATTACTTGTTACATAAATAAATATGGACTGTGAAGTGAAGTTTAGGTTTTGTTTTGACCTATGGTTGTTAGAAACTGACTTTTCTGACAAAAGGAAAATATTTCTGTTGCAAAAACAGAAGTTGCTTTCTTGAGGAATTCAAAATGTCTCTTGCTTAAGAGTATTAAGAGTTTGGTTTAACTTGAAAAACCTGGGCTCCAAACTACCTTGTGTGATCTGTTGTCACAGCCATAAAAATTGGTAGTGACACCTAAATATCCATCAAAGCACACAGGAGGCTTGCAAAACTGGCATTTGCTTGTAATTCTGAGCACAGGGGCAAGTGTTGTTTGCTTTACATGCAAGTAATAGACACTTGGTGTTTATATGCTGCTGTTCAGAGTGGTTTCTGAAACACCCTGTGTTGTCTGCATATATATGGAATTGGTTTAATTACAGTATTGAAGATGCTGCAAAGCCTGATGCTTTCATCACAACAGTGGGGTGATGGAACTGCTGCTGCTTGTGTACATCTCTGATTTGCTCAGAGATGGCAAGAAGGTTCAAGGTTAATTTTACTCTCTCCTACCTGAATTGTGACTTGTACAACATGCCTGAATGGCCGAGGAGGTGCAAAGGTGGTTCCCTTCCTTCTTCCTTTGGGGTACACTGTCCTGAGTACTGGCCCTTGGGCTGCAGAGGAGCTATTTGGAGCTGTGCAACTTCTTGAGAGGTGCTGGAGAGCAGGCAGCCTCATAAAGAGGAGATTACTTGGCTCTTGTAGGAGCTCTGTTGTAATAGCCCTTGTTCTCAGACATTTTCAGCAGTGATGCCTCAAAGCCTGGGGATTTTATTGCCTATTGTGTTTGAGTCTTTGAAATTTGTGGAAAAACACTGATTTGGAAAACTTCAGGACTGCAATTCCTTTTCTGTTGCTTTTATGTCTATGCTGCAGTAGCTTTAACCTGCTGTACAGCATGAGTCACTTAAGTCTGTCTCTGTAGCAACTTTATGTTTTAAAGTTGGTTCCTGTAAAGTAATAAATAGAAGTAGTTAATATCAGGTATGCCTAGTTGTAGGCTGTCTCAAAAAGATCATTTTGTCAGCTATATTTGATTTGTATTTAGAATGTTTTGCATTGCAAATCCATGTTAAAAATGCTTTTAAATTTGAAGTGTGAACCATATTGCTTTTTTTCAAGACAACTGTATGCTTGTGTCATGTGAAATAACTCCTTATTTAAGGAAGAGGTGGTATTGCTTTCAGCTCTATCAAATCAGGTTATAAAGGAATGTATATCCCAGTGACTGGATATACTAGGTAACATTAACTGACAACCCATTTTCTTTACATTTCTAAGAATTTGTGGTGTATAGCTTCTTCAGAAACTCTGGGTTTTCATCCTGTTGGTTTTGGTCTGCTTTGAAGTGGTTACTTTGAGCAGTGTGGTCCAGGTCACTACTTGACTAGTTATGTATTTCTGCAAATCTGAGTCCTGATATTACTCTTTCAGAGACGAAAATCAAATTTTATAATGACTTCCAGAATAGTCAGTCAGTGAAAAATTTTACCTGTGGAGGTCACTAAATTATATTAGAAGAAGTATCTCAAATCCAGAATATATGCATAACTTGTTATTTCTTAAGTTCTGTGACAATTTTCTTTTTAGGTTGGCCATTACTTCATAAAACTGAACCTACCCTGGGGAAGGGTGGACTACAACAAATACAGCAATTCGTACTTTTCCTTTGCTTCTTGGATGAAGGCATCTCCAAATGCTGGAGGCCAGAATTTTTATTTTTTTCTTTCCCCTTGTGTAACAGCAGAGCTTTGCCTACCAGCAGTTCTAAACCTTGCACATGACCCAGCTCATTATAGTTTTTGTTTTGTTTTGTTTTGTTTTGTTTTTTACCCCACTACTAGATGACCAAGGCCAGCATTTCAGAGAGTTGAGTGATCAGCATTAGGGCTGTTTCACCACAGAATTTCTTTGCCTTGCACTTTTTTTCTGGCAAAAATGAACCCACTTAGGAAGCCCAAACGTGGTGCTTTAGTAGGGCTTGGAGTCCAAAGGCTCTTTGGGTCAGGAGTTTATAGCTTCAGATGCTCTAACTCTAGCTTAAACTACTTGCAACATGAACAACAGATGAGATAAAAATAAAAAATATTTCTGAAATTTGAAGTGATCCCTGAAAATCAGCACAAGTGGTGTTTTCAGGTGGCAGTATCTCTCTACAATACACTCTTATGAAAGACAGTGCTAAGGATTTTGTTCCCCACATCTTTCTTAGTGCCAGTGTCCCAGCAGTTGAGGTACATCTGGCTTCTCCTCTTTATTCGTGCTGACATCAGAATTGAAACAGGGTTTGAGCCAGAAAGTATCTCTTAGCAATATTCCTGCTGCATTCCTTTTCTCCCTGATAGTCTAGCAGCTGGTGTTGACTCCTTTTCTACCCTTTCCACTATGATCTCACTCGGGCAGAGGACCTGAGAGGGGAAGCCCTTTCTCCTGTTATCACATGTAGCCTCATAACTGTAAATTGGTGTCTCAAGTCACAACCTTCAACCTTTGGTTTCATCAGCCACGAGCACCAGCAGTCTGGAAAACTACTTTTTCTCATTTGGACCTGTGCTAATCATCCAGGAAAGCTGAGTTTTGTTCTTATTTCTTTTTGCTTTTTTGAGAGATCTAAGGCAGTTCTGCTTTGCCTGGGGGTGAGGGTGAGATTGATGGCTCCTTGGTGTCTTTGCTACAGACACCATGCCTCAGGAGTTTCCCTGGAGCACTGCTGGAGTCACTTCATATTTCATAATTCCCTGCTGACAATTAAGTCAATTTGCTGGTGCTGGTGTGATGGAGCTAAGCTAGGACATGTTCCTTTTTTAGCCAGGATGTGGAGTGTAAAGCTTACTCTTCTGCCTTGGTCAAATGGAAGACTGAAGCATATTGTTACCTGGCTCTAGTTTGAAACGTGGCTCAGGTATATTTGTGGCATTACCACCCTTGCTGGACTCCTTTTATTTGTATGTTATTGGTTATTGTTAGTTCTTTTTCCTTTCTCCCCTCTCCTTTTCCTACCCTTACAGGGAAGAAGAATCAAGGCAGGCATGCATTGATTTTGATGCATCACTCCTTGGTAAGAAAGGATTTGACAGTGAGCTGGGATGCCTAGAGCTCTGGCTAAGGACCTGCTTGTTCAAGTTGGGCAATGACATGGCCTCAAGATCCAAGGGCTTTAGGAAAGGGGAACAGAAACTTTGGATCTATGCAAGCAAAGTAGTGTCTCTTGCTCAGTGTGGTCTCTAAATTGATCAAGGCATTATTTTTTTAATTACCTGGCCAAATGCAATGTTCTTCCTCCTAGAATTGCTGCTTTGGCTTTGATATTTGTTGGGTTTTTTTCCTTTTTTTTTTTTTTTTTTTTTCTTCCCTGTTAAATATTACCTCACATAGTCTTGTTAAATATCTGTCAATATTTTCTTGTTCTACTTAGGGTTTAATTTTTCTTTAGTTCTGGTGTGAATACAGTGCTGCAAGTTTGGTGTTAATCTGGTAAAACAGAATTATTTAATGTTAACATCTGTGATTTTGGGTGCATTCTGTTGAAATCAGTTTGAATTGGCTTACACATTGATTTGATTTCTTTTGCTTGGGGTTGTTACATTAAAAAAAAAATTATGACACAGAGTCTTTGTACACTTTGAGAAGGATGTTACAGAATCACAGACTAGGTGGTGTTGGAAAGGACCTTAAAGGTCATCTGGTCCAGCTCCCCTGCAGGGAACATCTGCAACTAGAGCAGGTTACTCAACCCTGGCCAACTGCACCTGGAATGGTTTCAAGGATGGGGCAGTGACCAATTACCTGGGAAACCAGGGACAGGGTTAAAAATTGATGCTCAGTGTCAAAAGGTTCACCCTTCTCTCCCTCTTTTAGCTTAAACCCTTCACCCCTTGTCTTGTCCCATCTGGCCCTGCTCAAAAGTCTGTCTTTTTGACAGACCCCTTGGAGTCTTGAAAGGCCCCCAGAAGGTCTCCTAGAAAGACATCTGTACCTATGTATATAACCACACACAGCTCCATAAATATGTGGCACAGAGCTCTTGGCTATGTGAGCTGCCCCTGAACCCAACCAGCCAGAGCCAAAGCAGCTGCCACAGGCCACGACATGTTAAAATATTCTCAAGGTCTATGCTCCCATGTGCAGTATGTGTATATTGCACTGTTTGTGTGTTCATAATAAATTTGGCTGCAGTTTGAGTGTTGTTTTCAGACTAGCTATAGAAGTACTTTGCACCATCAGCACTGTACAAATACTGAAGATAAATCCTATATAATTAGCAAGGCTGAGGAGTTTTAAGTTATGGTCTTGAATACTGTTCCCTTGCAGTATACCTCTTGTGAGAATGTTTAATGAATCTGTTAAATAGGTGAGAGAAAATGTGTGTATAAACTGGAAATAAAATCACTTCCTGAGCAATTCTAGGCTTTTAACTCAACTTTTGTACAAGTGGGTCCAGGTATCCCACAGTGAGTTAGTTCTTAACAAGAGTGAGATAAATAACATACATGTGTGAAGATGGCTGATGGGAGAAGGGAACAAAAGGAAAGATGTTTTCTGAAGAGGTGTTTTTGTTTGTTTTGTTAAACTGAGGCAACTGGAGGGTCACTCTTTTGAAAGTCTTTCTGGGAGAAGCTGCCGTGTTGATGGATGTAGGATTTCCATTCTCGAGAACTTGACGGCTTTCTCGGCTGAAGAATTGGAACTCTGAATCTGGTACTTGCAAAGCAACTTCCTCATGCTTTGTCCAAAATATTTGCCTTTTGTAGTGCTTGGGTGACTCTCTGGTGCTAACACATTATTCTTCTGAGGCTTAACACCTGAACTGTATATAATAGCTTGCAAGATTTATAAAAATGCTGTTTTTAAAATAATGCAGTTGTGTCACTGGATAGACTTGAGTTTAAGATTTGAACCTGGAAAAAAACTGCACAAGTTCTTAAATTTTAGTGTAGATGTAGTCATGTTCACTTGGGAAGGATTGTTCATACATAATTTCAAGACATGTCTAGAAAAATTATGTGTTAAAGGGCTATTTTTCATTGAAGTTTTTTTCCCAATATTTAATAAAAAGGCAGTAATTTTTGTTCTCTTTAAAAGCTGCTCTCTAATCACTGAAGTTCATTACTTCAGCTTCAAAGTATAGTCTGTACAGAGAGGCAATGAGGTGTATCCACATCTAGAAATTAAGCAATAATCATGTAGTTTGGTGTTTCAACAGGCTTCATTAGTAAGTACAATGATCCATTATAAGTACTTGCTGTAGTCATGATGTTCTTAACAGTCTGAAACTTAAACTCTCAAGAATGACTTTTTTTAAAAATGCATATTCCTGACTGAAGCAGTATCATGGAATCACAGTGTCAGGGGCTGGAAGGGACCTCAAAAGATCATGTAGTCCAACTCCTCTGTCAGAGCAGGATCACCCAGACCAGATCACACAGGAATGTGTACAGATGGGTTTTGAACATCACCAGAGGGGGGGACACTCCACAAGCTCCCTGCCCTGTTCCAGTGTTCTGTCCCCTGTCACTGTGGAAAAATTCTTCCTCATGTTTACATGAAACTTCCTATGCCTCAGCTTCCTATTCCTCCAGCTGGCCCTTTTCCTATCATTGGGCATCACCGAGAAGAGTCTGGATCCATCCTCCTGGCACTCACCCTTTATATATTTATGAACATTGATGAGGTCCCCCCTCAGTCTCCTTTTCTCCAAGCTAAAGAGCCCCAGCTCCCTCAGCCTTTCCTCATAAGAGAGATGTTTCACTCCCTTAATCATCTTTGTGGCTCTGTGCTGAAGTCTCCAGCAATTCTATGTCCATTTTGAACTGGGGGGCCCAGAACTGGACACAATACTCCAGATGCAGCCTTACCAGGGCCGAGTAGAGGGGCAGGAGAGCATCTCTCTACCTACTATCCACACCCCTTTTAATACACCCCAGAATGGCATTGGTCGTCCTAGCCCCAAGAGCACATTGCTGCTCATGCTCGGCCTCCCATCAACTAGGACCCCTTGATCCTTTTCCCCTTGACTGTTTTCCAATGGCTCAGTCCCCAACCTATACTGATACCTGGGGTTGTTCTTCCTTAGATGCAAGACTCTACACTTGCCCTTGTTGAACTTCATTAAATTTCTTCCTGCCCAACCCTGCAGCTTGTCCAAGTCTCGCTGGATGGCAGCACAGGCTGCTGGTGTGTCAGCCCCTCCACCCAGTTTGGTGTCATCAAAGCAAACTTGCTGACAGTGCCCTCTGTGCCCTCATTCAGGTCATTGATGAATTCATTGAACAGAACCGGTTGTAGCACCGAGCCCTGTGGAACCCAGTAGTTAAAAGCCTCTATCCCATTGACCACCACTCTCTGGCATCTTTCCTTCAACCTGTTCCAAATCCACCTCACTACGTGATCATCTAGACCACACATCCTCAGTTTAGCCAGAAGGATGCTGGAGGAGAGTGTCAAATGCCTTACTGAAATCAAGATTAAACCACATCCACGGCTCTACTGTCATCTATCCACCTGGTTATGTCCTCATAAAAGGCTATCAGGTTGGTCAAACATGACCTGCCCTTGGTAAAACTATTGACTGCTCCTAATGACCCCCTTGTCCTTGATATGCCTAAGGATAGCACCAAGGATAAGTTGCTCCATTATCTTTGTGGGGATGGAAGTGAGGCTGACTGGTCTATAGTTACCTTGGTCCTTCTTCTTAGCCCTTTTGAAGATTGGAGTGATGTTTGCCCTCCTCCAGTCCCCAGGCACCTCTCCTGTCTGCCACAACCTACTTAAGATGGTGGAGAGTGGTCTGGCAGTGACCTGTGACAGATCTCTAAGCACTCGTGGGTATGCCATCAGGACCCATGGACTTACTAGTCTATTGTTCTTCAACACAGTCCTCATCAACCAGGTACTTCCAGGTGTACCAAATAATTCCCCATGTCTTGATGCAGTGGTTACTGTTATGGAGCTAGGAAGCTGGCAAGAATATCAGGTATTGTGTGCTTAGTGTGCATGTACCTATGTGACTTCGGGTTTATTGCTAATCCATGCATGCACTATGAGCAAGAACAACTACAGACATGGCAGAATATTTGAAAAAGCTTATGTAAGTAAAACACCTTTGGAAAAAACTGAAGCAAGAGAAGCACAAACAAAGACACAGAGAACACTGAGGAAATTGCGGGAAGGGAAGAAAACCAAAGCCTGGCAAGTTAGCAGAAGAAGGAGGATGGCACTCAAATACAGGTGGGCATATGCAGATGAAATTGTTAGTTATTGGATGGGTTTGAATTAGTGAAGCTCATCTTGCAGTTTCATGGGCCCAACTCATAATGAATTAAGATAATTCCTACAGATGGTGAAGTTTGATCAATGAGAGTGTAGGATGTGAAGAAGTGGATGCTTTTAATCTATGCAAAGATAAAGAAATGTTTACATGTGCTACAGATGTGAGTGGGAGGGAGTAGGGAGAGAGGGTCCCTTGGCCAGAGTGTTGTGGGTTGGGGCTGTAATCAGCTGTTCGGAAGCTTCTCAGGAATAAAAACCACTAAGACTTAAAGAAGTTCCCTGAGAGTTGTGATAAATAGGGTGAAATCCAGCTGGCTGCCAGTCACCAGTGGTGTCCCTCAGGAATCAGCTTTGGGGCTGGTCTTGTTTGGCATCTTTATTGATGATATCTTTATGGATATGGGGATTGAGGGCACCCTCAGTAAGTTTGCAGACGACACCAAATTGTGTGGGAGTGTCGATCTGATTGAGGCCAGAAAGGCTCTGCAGAGGGATTTGGACAGGTTGGATCGATGGGTTGAGGCCAATTGTATGATGGACAATAAGGCCAAGGGCTGGGTCCTGCATTTCGGTCACAACAACCCCCTGCAGCGCTACAGGCTTGGGGGTGAGTGGCTGGAAAACTGCCCAGCAGAAAAGGACCTTGGGGTGCTGGTAGTCAGCTGGCTGAATGTGCCCAGGTGGCCAAGAAAGCCAACAGGATCCTGACTTGCATAAAGAATAGCATGGTCAGCAGGAGAAGGGAAGTTATTGTGCCCTTGTACTCAGCTCTTGTGAAGCCTCATCTCGAGGGCTGTGTTCAGTTCTGGGCCCCTCAGTATAGGAAAGACATTGAGGTTCTGGAGCGTGTCCAGAAGAGCTACCAAGCTCAAGTGGGGCTTAGAGAACTGGTCATAAGAGGAGAGGCTGAGGGAGCTGGGCAGGTTTCGTTTAGAGGAGGCTGAGGGGGGGACCTCATTGTCCTCTACAACTACCTGAAAGGAGGTTGTACAGAGGTGGGTGTTGGCCTCTTCTCCTGAATTATTAGTGACAGAACCAGGGGAAACGGCCTGAAGTTGCAGCAGGGGAGGTTTAGATGGGATATTAGGAAGAAATTATTTATGGAGAGAGTGGTGAGGCACTGGAACAGCCTGCCTAGGTGGTTGAATCACCAGCCCTGGAGGTATTTAGGAAACGAATTGACAAGGTGCTTCAGGGCATGTTCTAAGAGCAGGAATGCAGGGGACTGGGTTTGGTGTGGTGTTTTGGTTTGTTTTTTGGTTGGTTGTTTTGTTTTTGTTTTGTTTGTTGTTGGTTTTTTTGGGTATGGTCAGACTCTGTGATCTAGGAGATCCTTTCCAACCACTATTATTCTGTGATTTTGTGAAAGTTCTGTGGGCACTTTTCCCCTGGAAACTGTCAACTGAAGACTGTCTGTTCGAGTGTGTGAAAATATGCAATTCAGCCACTTGGTGAAGTTTCTTTCACTGTTCTGACCTTAGTGAAGCAATTGAGGTTTTTGATTGTATGTAAGTAGTCTTTGTTAATAATGTGTGCAAGGGTACATGGAGGGGAAGGGAGAGAAGCAGCCTGTGGTTTTAGTTATTTTTGGTATTGCAAACTGTTGCAGTACCTAGTCTCTGACTCCATTAAACAACACCACCTGTAAAAAAAGCTCCTGATTTTCAGTTCTGTTTTGCAGTGCAGACTGTACTTGTAACCTAGAAACTGTGGGAGAAGATGCCACGGGAGGCAAAGCTCTCCTGAATCCAGAGGGTTTTGGTGATGGAGGGGCTGTCCTGGTGCAGTTGTGCTGGAGCTCATGTGCTGCACGTGATGCTGTGACTTCTCCCTGCAGGGACAACTTTGTCTTAATGTCCAACAACCAACCTGCAGCAGACAAGGAAGAGTGAAGTCATATCTCAGAAATTATTCACTATCAATGTTTAAATCTGAAGCAAAGAGATGGCAAGTTGTAGAATAGCCACGGATGCCTTGTTGAGAGCACAGCTTTGGTGAGCACAGACCAACACGGTCTTTTGCCTACTAACAAGCATCAAGTGTTTTATAAACTGAGGCAGAGTTCTAATCTTTGTTCTTCAGGGTGGTTTGGTTTTGTTGATTGTTTTTTTTTTTCGGTGAGTCCAGCACTGAGTTTATTTAGGAGACTTTGGGTCGCTAGAGTGTGCTGCAGGCCCAGCTCTGCACGGCCTGGGCTGCCTCTGAGCTCACCCCAGCACTCTCCCAGCTCTTTCCCCGCCACCGCCACTGGGCGACGGTGAATTTTTCATAGTGTTGCTTTGCTGTCGTCTGGGCAACATGTGCAAATTCCCCTGCTATTTTCTTTGTCTTACATCCTGCTTCCTTGCCAATGAGTGACCCAGTGTCTTGGTAGCCTGGTACCTGGGTGCCCCCGGAGAGCACAGTGTCGTTAAGCATTAGAACGTCCCTACGGCTGCCTTTTATTTTGCTGAGTGAGGAGCCTGTGCAAGGTTGCCACGCTGATGGCTTATGAGGAGTTGGTATCAACAGCGTTTAATTAAAGCCTTTTATAGGAGCTCTGTAGTAATGTTTATGGAGTTGGGTTTTGAGCTTTGTGGTGGTGAATGTGGGGAAGAAAATGCAGAGCTGCTGCACAGCACTGTGTATGGACGAAAGTCTGCTGTGTTTACACTGTTTGGCAATGGATTTGTTCTTAGTTCTGACTTCTTAGAATAAATGTGGTCTGTTTTCCATGTTTCTGCAAGTTATGTTTTTGATGGAGAGTCACAAATTGAAAGTAGTGATGTTTTTGACATTCATTGCTTTTCTGCTTGGTCAGGAAAACTTAGTACAGTTGAATTCTTTTCATATTTTTGGTGAAGGCTGAGACAGTCTGGATATCTAGCTCGAGGACAAATCCCGAACTGTAGAAATGTAATTAAAAGATTTTTTTATTACTTTTGCTGTGCTGTCTTATTTTAATTAAGTTCATCCTATGATGAAAATTGCACTCTGAAATATAGTGGGAAATCCATAATGTTTTCTCTTCTTCTTGGATGAAGATCCTGGTTGACAATTCTCTGCAGGTATACTGAGAGTTTCTGCCATGAGAATAAAAGCTCAGCTGTGTAGGGAGCAGTTTTCATAGGGATGGGGCTAAAGTTGAGACTTCATACAAAAATGAAAGACTACTGTCTTTCATCTGAAATCTGAGGTTTATGTGTCGTCCCTGTAACTAAAAGCATATTTTGGGAAGTTTTACCTTTGAAACCAAAAGCCTAGGAAGAAAAAGCACTGTTTACATTTCTGTACCTATACAATCTGCCAAGAATGAAACAAATTATAAACTTCTACTCAGTGCTCTAGTGGAAGGCAAACTAATAGAAGGGTTAAGTCTATCTGAGCACCCCTATATACACAACAGCACTACCAGCAGTTACTAGCATCAGGCTACTGTCAGGGCAAGCTCACTCCATTTTGCTTGAAGCTATGTGTGGGATGTTGCTCCACTATTCATCTTGTAACTTGTTGTGCAAAACTTGTAGGCCATTTTGTGCAATTTAATAGGAAACTGTGGGAAATGTGAGTATGGATTAGGACAGATGGGGAAAAAATACACTTCCAAAGGGTACCCTTTCCTGGCCTTTCTGGTAATTTTCACTTTATGCAAAACCAGGTTCTCCAGCTCTTTTCTGTCTCACTTGAGTGTGTGGATGAAGTGGACAAATCAGACTGGCAGAATCTTTACATGGGGTTAGTGTTTTATGGCAACACGGTAACATTGTTTAATCTGAAAGTAGTTATGGTTGCTAATGTGTCTGGAATTTGTTCCATTTTCTTGGTCATTTTCTTGTCTTGAATGATACAAGCTGAATTTGACAATAACCTTCCCCCAACCCTACAAACAGGTCTAGCAGCTTCACTGTTCATGCCATGCATCAAGCTGTTTTGTCCAGAGTCTTTAATTGGACATGATGAACATAGGTTTGTCATGCCAACTTTTGAGAAGGAAGAATTAACTTTGAAAGCCAGTGAGGGATTTGCTTCACTAATGTGAGAAGTGGGTGGGGGGGTTTTATTTTTTTTTGAACTATATGTTAAAGTTACAAGTTTACTTAGAAAGCTAGTAGATAATAGAACATGCCTATGAAGAGATGAAAATAATTATACAGCAATGCTCCAATAGCAACAGAGAACAATCTGGGATAAAATTATTTGGATAGATGCCAAAGCCAAGTTTGGCTCAATTTAAAGCTAAAAGTAATTAAAGTTGTCAGATCTTACAGGGGTCAAAGGTTGCTAAGCTGCTACTTGAAATATTTTAATTTTTTTTCTCAATTGGTAACACTAACAGCTATGTGTTTACAACTGTCTTAATAATAAAAAGATGTGTGAGAACCTTCTAGTTCTTATATGTATGTTTACCTTTGCATTTATCTATTTTAGCATGTCAAAATGTTATATTTTGGCCCCAGTATGGAGTTACCTGTCTCGCCAGATCCATCCATTAGTCTGTCTGTGTCTGCCTTTTCCTTTGTTACTTTATTTCGTTTGTGGGGTGGAATTCTTACAAAGAAACTTAATCACAAGACTGCTTTGAGACTTTCTGGTTCAGAAAAGCTGCTTTGAGTCATTCTTTGTTTAAACATCTCTACAAGATTCAGGAGAACAAACGTGGATTCCTAGAATGTCAAGTCTGATAGAATATTCTATGTTCTAAAAATTCTTAGGTTTACAAATGTTATGTGCGAAATATAGTTGACCTCAGAGATTCTGTTGAATGAGCTGTTGGTCATGAGGATAGTAATGAGTTTGCCAGTATTTAAATGGTCTATCCTGGAAGTCTGAATATTTTTTGTCATGATACATGTATTCTCTCATGAAAATATTTATATGCAAGCATTCAAAAAAATGCTTATGGTAATTCCAAGAATGGAGAGCCTATACTCAATGTCATTAGTAGGTTTTTGTGGAGAACCTGTATAGGTGATAATGATTTTTTATATATATATTTATATGGATTTATATATAGATATGTATAGATATAGATATATATATGTGTGTGTGTGTGTGTGTGTAATGAGGATACATTGTCTGTGTATTCCTAGAAGTTCGC
>JAOEGS010001551.1:68015-90451 GCA_025447755.1 Corythornis vintsioides
CATTTTAGATAACGGCAGCCACAGACCAGTGCAAAGTGTGGGAAATCACTTATTTCTATCACAGATATGTATAGATATATATATGTGTGTGTGTGTGTGTGTGTAATTAGGATACATTGTCTGTGTATTCCTAGAAGTCTGGAATGGAGGTGGGATTATTTGTTTTCATTGCAATCACACATGCATTGTTGTGGAGGTAGAGGTAGATATTCAAGGTTTGATCTCAGCTTGTTACCAGTGAATTTTACAATCTTGCATTTTGTAGTTTGGAGGTGGAAAGTTTGAAAATGCCTTATTCCAGTGTCCAGCTTGATGGATTTACATACCCAGTTCTGACTTTTTCCAATACCAAACCAGCACAAAGCTTTGGAAGCTGCTTTACTCCTGTGTCTGTTTGTGCATGGGTGCGTGTGTGTTGAAATAGTAGCCAAGCAGACTGTTCTTGATTTTCTTATGATGAAAATTTAAGTACTGTGGTATTTTTATTGTAGTAGGGCTCAGGAATGGCACTGGGCTAATA
This sequence comes from Corythornis vintsioides, assembly GCA_025447755.1. NCBI lineage: Eukaryota > Metazoa > Chordata > Aves > Coraciiformes > Alcedinidae > Corythornis > Corythornis vintsioides. Next base: position 68,536 of record JAOEGS010001551.1, read on the forward strand.
TCTGAGTCAAATTTAAAGTTCTGTTTGAACTACCTAGTAATAAATTCATTTGTTGCTTGTTAGTCCAACTTTTTTTTCCCTCTGAAAAAGACAGAAAAAAAATAATAACTTTTAAAACCTATTTTGAAGATTTATGATATTTAGCTGCATCTGTTTATACATGTGGAATAGAAGATTATACCAGCGAGATACTTGCTGAAACACTGGATGTATTTCATGTTTAAATACCATATCTAATAAACAAACTTTTACCTCTAAAATTTCAGTAGCTTGACTGTAGACGTACCATGAAATTTAGATGTCAGGCTTGACTGGTTAAATTCCAACTGGGGTAGTTAATAATTTGGCCTTCAATTAATTTGTGGTTTTATATTCCTCTTCACCCCCTTGCCCCCAACCTTTCTCTGAGCAGCTTTCAAATGGTACTTTTCTATGTTTTGTATAGGTATTTCACTAAGTGACTGTGTAAATATAATGAGTGTCAAGGAGACAAACTAGGAAGCACCCATGGGGACTAGATGTCTGTTGGCTTTCTGTGCATTTGAATGTCTCAATCCTGATATTTTTATGAAAGGTACTGGGTTAAATTGACTTCCAGTATTAATCTTAGGAAGTTAAAAAGAAACCCCAAAAAGCCAAGTGGATATTGCAGGTTGCAAAGAGGTGGTTTTATGGCTGTTTAACTATGTTGCTGAGATTTCTCATATATGAAAATTGTATATGAGATCAAACAGCTTGTGTAAGACTTGCTTTGAATTCATAGCGTCCATGTATAATTTTAGTAATAATGTTTAAACAGTTATGAAATAATACTGTTTCTTTTTCCTGTTAATTGTCATTGTTGTAGAGCTTACCCTTGCAGTGAGCTTGTGTTTCTGTCAGCGTTCACAGTGCGCTTTCAACACCAGCTCCAGGAGGAGGCTGATTTAACCAGCCTGTCATGGCAATCCAAAGCGATGCTAACGAACCCCGTGGGATCGGGATAACTCTTAGTTAGAGCAGGTGCTCCCTAAGCTGCTGTTTAGCAATTTGTTGCCTCAACTGTGAGGAGCACAACCAGTCTGACCAGAATGTCGGTTGATGAAGCTGCCATGGAGCTGCCTCCAGAGTGGTCAATTTGTAATGTTAAAAACCAACAAATCTTTTTAATAAAAAAGGGGGGAAAAAAAACCAACTTCTGCTCAGTGTGTTGAGAAAAGCAAGGAAGTGCACTTGCTGTTTCATTTTTCAGTAAAAAAACCCATGAAGTATTAACAAAGGTTATAGTATAAGCATGTTAGATTGGATGCTGTCTTTACATGTTACTCCACTGAGGGTTACTGGTCGGATGTGGCAGTTCCTCCATGACTAACTGGTGCTCCCTTTTGCCTTTGCAGGAGAAAGGCACCATTTGATCATAGCGTGTGCATTGTCCATCCTGTGTTCGTGTATGTGGGGAACTTGAGTTCTAGAATCAAGCAGCAGCCTCTAAATGTCAACTTTCTTAATGCAAAGTGTGTTTTAAATTGTTTGCTGTGGAATTCCTAGACAACCTTTTTAGTAAATTCCTTTGTTTTGGCCATCTCACTCCTTGGGGGATGGGAGGCTGGCTCCCTTAGCCTTTCAGAAAAACAGAGGTAGCTTCAGTATTAAACTTCTCAACCTCTAAATCTTCTTATAGTAAAAGTGATTAGACAGATTGATAGTCAGTGGGTCATAAATGGATAGTAAAAGGACTGGACATAAATGTAGGCTCCACCACCCTTAAAGAAGCAGTTACAGGTGCAGGGGGAATGCAAGGGGAAGGGGCCATAGGCAGTTGCCAGGCTGATATATTCTCCCTGAACATCATCCCATCGGGGAGAAAGTCCTGGACTAGACAGACCATTAGCCTCACTGGGTAAGGCATTTCTTCCTCTGAAAGGTCTTGTGGAGTAGGTGGGTATCTCTTGCTCTAAGAAACTAAACTGCATAGGCTTCTCAGGATGGACTTGTTCCCTCTTACTGCCTCCATCGTCAGAAATAAGCTTAAATTTGCATAAAATATAGAAGAAATGCTTCTGTATTTCCAATCGATGTCTGCAGCTGTTCGTCTTTGTAGAAATAAATGTTGTAAGCTAAATTCATATTTTTTTATTTTTTAAATGTGCTCACGTGTTGCCTTGTAATAGCTGAATTCAATTATTGCAACAAAAAGTAGCTATTTGGGATGTCATTGAGTAGCATGTATATGTGTGTGTGTGTGTGTGTATATATATATAAAATACACTCTTTGTATATACCTTGATGTGTTTATCATTATATTTTTATACACACACACATGCATTGTGGTAGTTAAAGCCAGCCAAAGTGGTGAGGTGAAGCTATGCCCTGCATTCCTAGAAATGGGAATACCCAAGGAGCTATAATTGGTGTGGTATCTGTTAGGGATTTGCTGTCAGATGCGTTAAGCAATGATCATTAAAACAGAGATGGTATGTGCACATACACATGTGCTTTTTTAATCCACCATTTCAGGATATGTGGGAGAAAATACTATCTTGTTTTCATGTACATAGCACAGTTAAGACAATTTCTTGTGAAGTTCACAATGTATTGCTGGGTATTTTCTTCAGATTTGCTTTCAAAACTAAACCATGACAAACTGTACTTGCCAGTCTGAGCTGCTAATGATATCTACAAACCTTATGTTAATCACTAAAAACCACAAGCCCCTGAACAAGCAAACAAACCAAAGAAGTCATGGATTAGCTTGTTATGCTGTCCTGGATGACTTGTTTTTCAGTATGCTTATGGGGATTGGTTTCTGCTGCCCACCAGTTATTTAATCCTCTTTTTTAACATGGAAATTTGGAAAAAGCTACTAAATCTCTTTTTCTAAAACAAGCTATTCATTGTTTATCATGGAACAATTAAAATGACTGTGAAGATCTATTTATGGAGGCACCAAAGCTTGTAATAGCTTTCTCACTGGGGTTTGTTTAGGGTTTTTGAGGGCTACCTTTGCCAGGTAGGAAATAAAAGATTTCTGAAGCAGAAACTGCATGCTGGGGCTTGGTAATGATTTTGTTTGTCTGTTTTGCTGGAATTTTAAGTTTGTATTATGAGTATAAAGGAGACAGGCCTTCAAACAGTAGCAAAACAGTAACTGTAGTGTTTGTTACCCATCTTAGTTAATTAGTAAAATGTTGGAACTTTCAATACGTGTGCATCAAAAGAGAATTTTTGAGTGTTGTTATGTACACATACATGATGGTGTGGGGTTTTTATCACTTACTACTTGTCTGAGCTTTTCACACTGACAAATAGCATGGAGTTTTGTTGTTTACTACTGGTAAATGGTAAACATGCTTTTATTTATTTGTTCAAGTGCTGGTATGAAACTTGATCTACTGGTTTACAATGGGAAAAAAAACCCCTGTATCTTCCAGCTGTTATGAGAGGTGGTGTTGAGACATGAGAACAAATTGATCCCAACAGCCAGCTTTTCTATAATGTGGTTATTGCCTATTGGCTGATCTATAACCACCCAGACAGATGAACCCCACACTGAGGCAGAAGGGGAGCTCACACTTTTCCCAGTCACTCTTAACTGAAGTGGCTGCTGCTTGTCTTGACCAGAAATGCTTTGGCTTTCATCTGTGGTCTGCAGTGGAAGGACAAAAGGGGGTCTTTCAAAAGCCGTAATGAGAATCAGGAGCTTAAATCCCATTGACTTTTAATGAAGGTTAGGGGCAGGTGCTTTTGTTGTGAATCTGAAACCTCCCTCCTCTTTCACAATTGTTGAAGTTGCCGGTGGTGGATGAGATGTGCCTGTGCTACCTCTGGACTCCTTTAAGAACAAAAGTTGTCTCAAGTTTTGTTCGCTGGCTTGCCTGACCTGCAACACAGATCGCTTCTTGTTTCCATGAAGAGTGATCTGTAATCACACATGTCTCCCTTTCCTCTACATGCTGCAGAGCCATGTCTCTTTCTAGTAAAGCCACTTGAAAGATAAAAGCACTGAGAATTTACTACTTAGTTACTTTGTGCTGGAGCACCGGATACCACAAGAAAATAGAGTTAAGATTTTTCTGAAGGTATTTTCTTGTTCTTTTGTATGGGAAAAACTTCCATCTGGCGACCTGCAAAAGATGTGTCTCAAGCAGCGTTGGAAATACTTTTTGTGTACTTATACATGGGCAAGAAAGGTAGTTTAATAACTTTAAAATACATCTTTATTTCTTAAGTGACTGAAAGTCAGCTCTGTAGTTTTTATTTGATAATTTTTGAAGGCATTGCCATAACTTACCCATTTTATAACATTACCAGTTGCAACCTTGGAAAAAATGCAGCCAGCATACAGAAGCCTTCTTTTTATTTTTTAAAACATTTGGATCTTCCTCTCCAGGTATGCTTTTCCCATGCTGATGGAAAGCTGCTCCCATGACGAAGACTGGATGCTGCACACACGTGCATAATTCATCGTGAAGTGCCCAGGCAGCTTTCCCACTGTCTCTCTGGTACTCAGAGTAGGGTCACAGCCTCCCTGTGTGAAGGGCTGGGGAAGCAGTACTGTTGTTTCAGGGAATATGCAGGGGAATGCAGAGACTGATTTAATTGAGACTACCTATTCCTGGATACAGCATGAAATTTAACCTAGATTTAATTCTTGGTGTTTGTGTTCTCCTGATCATCAGCTTGTTCCTCTCTCTGCTCTGTGAATGTGTTGTGTGTGGTGTGCTGTAATCTCTGGGAGTTGAGTACTTAAACCGATTTGTAGTTACTACTTATAAAATTCTTGATCCCTCCTTTTGTGTTTGAAGATCTTTGTATTTTGTATGATTGTTGGAAGTGCAGCATTTGGTTTTAAAACATTAAACTCTATGGAGCTAACTTAATTATGGGGAGCCTGAAGCAAGTACCTCTATCTTACATATTATTTTAGGAGTTGAGAAGGAGATGCATCTGTATGAACCCTCTGTTCATTTGGAAAAGGTCTTTGGATGAATTATGGATGAAGTTAGAGGCTAAGTGTTTTTTAAAAAGTTTATCTTGCATAGTCAAGCTATATATGAGTGTTCAATCTATACAAGAACTGGACTGTTGTCCACCTTTTTTGCTTGTGGCTTTCTTCCACAATTCAATAATTATAATCTTATTATGCATGCATGAAACGCTGAATGATCGCTGCTAAAACTTGGCCGGTATGGCACTGGAAAAGATTGGAAGCAATGCAGGCTCAGCATTTGTCTTTAGTTTCACAAATACCCTCCTCTTGCCTGAACTGGTATTTACCAAAGCTGCTTTTCCATACGGTCTGCCTGTAGATAAATTGTGTTCTTGCAAATGCATCTGCTTGCCCCTTTGTGTGTGTTGTATATGGATTTTACTTTACCATACCATATCGGAAAAGTCAGTATAACGAGAAGGTAACACGCTTTCTGTAACATAACAAAGTGATGAACAACCACATTGGTTTTTCTTCCCAAAGGTTAGAATATATTTTTATCACCTGAACAGTTTACTACTGGGAAAGCAAGCTGAGGTCTCAGATTTTGCCTATTAATAGCTGTTCTGTCTGCATCTTTATGTAACTTTATTTTTGGTTTCATCTTTTCATTATATAAACTTTTGTCATTTTGAAGAACAGGTTATGAAAAAACACAAGTCAGAACAAACTAGTTTTGGGTGTGTCTGGAAAAAAAGGAGCATAAGGGCAAAAGTATAATAATGTCTTTATCACCGATTTAAAATAAAATTGAGACAGGGAATTGTTTCAACTACCTGAGCAATATTTTCTTATCTATATGCAGTAATGTCTTGATACTGAAAATGGACAGTAACATAATCTGTTATTTTCATTGTCTGTGTCTTATGTAATGCTTGCCCAAAACCTAAGTTGTTTTGCGAGTGATTTGATAACTGAGAATGTGACAGAAGGTTATTAAAAAGTAAAGATCTCAAAAGTCTCCAGAATAATTAAAATGCATAAACCACAAGTAAGTAGCAGATGGCAAGCAAGTGGTTGAGTTAAACCAATAACTCTTTAAATACATAACCTTAACAGCTAATGTACTGACATGGCAGGCTGCACAATTCCTAACATGATTGTTTTAGTGGTGGCAAGAGCTAAAATATAGTTAGACTATATTAAGAAGAAAACCAAAACAGCCAAACAAAAACATCCCCCAGAAAAAAGATGTACAAGTCATTAGTTTAGTGGGTTTTAAATTCAATCTCATCCTCCCTCCAGCCATTTACCTGGATTGTGTTCTGCAAACTGTTACTTAGGCTGAAGGATAAAGAGGAGTCAGTGCCTCTCACTTACTGATATTAAATAAATAAATAGTAGGTTTGCCAATGTCATGTCTCAACTCATGTCTGGTGCTTTGCAGAGGGAAGAAGCTTGGGAGTGACTGTAGCTGACAAGTGTTTCTTGGATGTTTTATAGCATGGGCTTTAACATCCTATAATTTGCTTTCTGTTTACTTGTGAAATTTAGACAAGTGCTGAACCCATTTTTGTGTAGATAACTTTCAGGATGAAGGAAAGAAGGTGAAGAGTGAAAGAAGGGGGTTGTATGCTATGCATGAATTAATTTGTATCCATATGAACAGTAACTTTCTCACCTTTTCTTCTTGCAGTCACTTCACTAAAAAAATAAAAGACAGCATTTTAGGTTTTCCTGAAGGCCCTTAGTTTTTTGTTTGGGGTTTTTTGTTTGGGTGTTTTTTTGGTGTTTTGGGTTGTTTTGGGTTGTGGTTTTTTTTGGTTTGTTTTTTTTTGGGGGGAGGGGGGGTGCATGTGTGTGTGGTGATGCTGGTAACTTGAGCTCAGCAGAATTCCTTAGAATGATTCCTTGATGTTGTTGAATGTCATAATTAATGGGTTTTCTGTGGAAATGAGACAGGTAACCAGGGTTTTGGAAGCAGTAATCCTTTGTAGATGGGAATTTAATGAGACAGAGCCAAGGAGAAATGTAGTAGTGGGAAGCATCTGCTGTAGTTCTTAGCAGTTTTCTTTGTGTTAGAGTTGCTTTCTGCTTCCCTTCCAGTACAGGCTGTTGCACTAAAATTAAGTTAAAAATATTGTTTAAATCTCTGCTCCCCTTGTGTTTCTACCTTTTCTTAGGGTGAGGAGCTGGGTCTGGTCTGTCCAAGATTTATTTTCTAAGTAGTGAAGAGTCCTCAAATCAAATATCATCTTTTCAGACTCATACTTCTTGGTGCTTTTGCAAGATATGGCCAATGGAAATGTCTGAATAATCTAAAACCATCTTTAAAACAGTATGTGTTATGATAATTCCTTTTCCTTTCATAGAAAGGCAAGATCATTCTCCTAGAACTGTAATGTGGAGGTCCAGTAGGATATCAAGGTGCTGTCTACAGTGTATGTTAACAAAGGTAGCAATCAGGTAGTGCTTTTATTATGGCAGTATTAAAAGTTACAGAAACATTTCCTGTTGTCTCCAATGGAGACTTTATTTTTCCTTGCTTCACAGTAGTAATGCTTAACTAGTCATTAGAATATCATTGCCATATATTTTGAATAAATTCTTTCCTTGAGAATGAAAAACCTATCAACAAATTCAAGAGTGTATTCAGTTATGCCAGATGTACAAGTAAGAAATTTGAATATACGTAAATAACTTCCCTTGGATTGCTAATGAAGTTGACAAGCAAGAAAACAAATGGCATGCATTTTTATTAATTAAACTGATTATTTAATTGAAGAATTACTTAAACCTTTACTCTGACACAATGACTACTTCTTGAACCTTATCTTTATATCAGGTGCTTCTTAATTGCTTTTAATTCCCTGTAATTCTTTTTTTTTCCCCCAGCCTTTTTAAGTGTTTGTACATAATTTGAATCCAGACGTGTGGGATCCAAGATTACTCTGAATCTGTTCTTCTGGTGTTGTCTCCGCTTTTGGCCATATGGACATCCTTGTTTGTCTTTGAGTCTACTGAAAAGCCTTGCTGTGAACAAGAACATATTTTATTTTTTCTTCTGAATATATTTGCTAGCACTTCCCAAAACATAGTAAAATTCAGGTGACAGAAGAAAAAAAGTTATTGCCATGAAGTAAGTTGGGATGAGGTCACATTTAATTGAAAGCCTAGAGTCCTAGGGCTTGGGCAACCCTGGAGATTTGGTGTTGGGGAAAAAATAATGTACTAGCTTCTTTTATTTTACTGGAGAATGTATTGGCATTTCAAACATAAATACCTTGATATAGCAGAGTTTAATCAGGTTTTCTTTTTTATTGTAGATCGAGAATGTTCTTCTTGGTCTCTTGTCCTTGGCAGAGAAATCAAGTGTACATTTATATACCAGCCAGTATTACATTGGAATGTGAATACAAAATAAAAGATGGCTTTAAAACTGAGTTTAGGTTTGAGATCACAGAGTAAGGAAAGAGGATGGGAATACTGGTAGAACTTGGTCTTTTTTAATGACATGATTTTTTTCTTGTAGCTACTTTGTGCTTAAAATTAGCTTGATTAAAATGAAGCTAAAGGCACTCGGTGATTCTCCTTGAAATATCCTGTTGGACTTCTGGAAAGCCTTTGTTACTTAACATTTAGTTGGCTCATAACAGCAAAACTGTTGCTTTCAGGTGTGTATGAGCTGAGACTCAGTGCTCAGTGATCTGCAGCTGTAGTGAGCCTTGTGATGAGGTTTCCTGTTGCCTTGGCAGAGACAAATCTCCCTCTATCAGGTTTTACTTGCCTTTTAGTACTCTTAACTATTGTAATCCAAGCAACCAAATTCTTCATCGATATCTGTGTTTTAAATTCTTAGTGTTTTGGAATCACCATGGTAGTTTTATTCATAAAATGTGCTGTTGTCTGCGAGGTGGCCTGGAGAGGCATTCCCAGGGTGGGAAGAGGAAGGGTGGAGGTGTGCTGTGGCTGGAACCAAGTTGTGCTGCACATCCACTGAATTCAGAGGAGTGTGCCTTCAAGGAGAAGTTACAGTTTAGAAACTGGACTAAATTTAAGAGCAAAAATGTCAACTGGGTCACAGGGGAAGACTATGGAGCTTTTTCCTGAGCCAAGTAAGTCTTAGCAGCTGAGCTCAGTAATGTGAGAGAAAATGCCGGCACCAGCTCCGAGCAGAGGCATCGCCCGACCTCGTGCAGCCACGAGGGTTGAGTGTATTTGCATTTTCTGCTTTGAATAGCAACTTATTCAACACACAAGGTTATAATTTTGGAGTGCTTAATAGTAATGAAGTCAAAACGATTTCATGGAATGAAATTTGCAACAAGGAAATGCTGCTGTTCCAGGGAAGGAGATTAAAATACAAGACTTTGGATTCATTAATCAATTAACCTGTCACAGAACTGAGCTCTCGCTTGATTCAACAAATGAGATGTTTGCTAGCAAGGTCTTCAGAAAGCATAACAGCAAGTGAAGTTTGCAATATTGTAATCAGGAATCGTATCCCTCTCCAGAGAATTTGACAGACTTCTTGTGAGTTGCCAGGCTCTTAAATGAGTCTTGAAACAGGGCAGTGCTGAAGAAATTCATGGGATGGGTTTATAATCAACTAATAATTTAATTAATGTAGCATCTTAACTACTTGTCTCAGACTTAATTTTTTCCAGATGTTTAGTTTTAATGAAAGTCTCTTTAGAGATTCATGAGGAAGGTAACATCTGGGGAGAGCATTTAAGTCAAGCTTGCATAGAAATAAAGCAATGATCTCTTGTTGCCTTCCATGTTGATGCAGGCAAGCTTGAGATTTGAGTAGATTATACATATTTAGATATATATTTACACATAGGCTAAAAAAAGCCAACTTTGTTTTAAGTAATGTGTTGAGTTTTAAAACAAAACAAAATACCCCCACCACTGTGAGTAGGCAAGTGGTAGTCACAGTTTATACTTTCAGGTTTTTGTGGACTTTAACAAAAATTCAGTAGCTGTTACTAGGGACATACACAGAGGTCAACTTTCAGATCAATCAGATGGGCTTAAATATAAATAAGCTTGCTCCTGAATGACAGTAAGACTTGGGCAACAAGGCTTGTGAAGGGCCTAAAGCCCAAGTTCTGTGAGGAGCAGCTGAGGGAGCTGGGGTTGTTTAGTCTGGAGAAGAGGAGGATGAGGGGAAACCTCTTCTCTCTCTACAACTACCTGAGATGAGGTTGGAGTGGAGGACAGACTCTTCGCCCTGGTGACGTGTGACAGGAGCAGAGGGAATTGCTGCAAGCTGCACATGGGGAAGTTTAGGTTGGATGTAAGGAAACATTTCTTTACTGAAATGGTTATCAAACATTGGAATAGCCTGCCCAGGGTAGTGGTGGAGACACCATCCCTGGAGGTATTTAAATGTCATGTGGACCTGGTGCTCAGAAACATGGTTAAGTGGTGAGCTTTCAGTGTTGGGTCAAACGTTGGACTACATGAGCTTGAAGGTCTTTTCCAACCAGAGACTTTCTGTGATTCTGTATAGAGCAGGAGAGCTTATCAGAGGCCCTGTAAATGGGATGAAAACAAAAAGAAGAGCTGTTGAGTTTTCTTTTGCTGAAAACTTTCATTTTAGTATGTTCTTAAGGTTCTGTGTTAGGTGAGTGTGAGCTGCTCATTTGGCAGCTTGGACAAGAGCAGACAGCAACTGGGGCAGCTAATGTGCTTATAAGATGCTTGGACTGCGTTTTTAACAGTCACTTAAGGACAATTTCTCATTCATGTTGTTCACTTTACTTGGATGAAAGGTTGAAAAGTAGACTGCCAATATCTCAGCAAGGTTTTGCTTTTACAGTATGCAGTAGGATTATAGGACAAGTCATCTGCATTTTCTACCTGTATGCAAATACCTAGTCAGGATTGGAAGGGATTGGGTTTTTTTCTATCAGTCTTAGATTATCTAGTTGTTGTTTCTTCAGTTTGTGTGACAAAGGTGTTTTATCTGCATGTTTCCCATTCTAGGAGAGTAGAAGTTAGGACTCGTGAATGGTATTGCCCAAACCCAAATAGTTGTGGGAAATGTCCCTGATGGGACATACAAAGCACTCAAAGCTATGTTTAAAGGGTTAATACTAATGATTAAAAAATCATTTTCTGAAAAGCTTTACGTTTAAAAGCATATTTGTCCATATGTTTTAGATAAGCTATCTATATTTTTCCAGAAAACTCATGTTAAATGGAAATTCAAGCCTCGGCGGCTTTCTTAACAAAAGACACTTGTGGGCCCGAGCTCTGAGGTCCCAGGACGGTTCTATTACTCTAATTCCACAGTGTGAGCTTTAAATATATCTGGAGATTTTAATGGATCACATGGGAAGTAAATCTCTTTGTACCTGCCTTAAGCCATATGTTAGTGATACAGGCGCTGAGCTGCCTATCTCTTTCGCTCAGACCCAGCTGTGCACCTCCAGAAGGGCTGAGGTTTTTTTGAACTGGGAAGGGAAGTTTCAGATTCCATTCCTCACCCCCATTATAAGCAATCTCCTGCTTTTTAATGTCAATTGTGTAACTTTATAGTTGTGTGTGGGTTTTTTTCCAGCAGAGGTAACTCTTGATATATTTCTAGATCTAATGATGCTTTTAAAAATGCTTTGACTTCTAATGTAGTCACTCCAGTCTTTCATTTGTGTGCCTTTCCTGTTCTTGATCAAGTTTGTGTTCTTACTATTTAAATAGCACGCACAGACGCCGTTTGTTTCCAATTGCTGTTGCTGAATATCGATGCAAAGCAAAATTAAACATTAGGTTTAAATAATGGACTTGGTTTTCATACTCCTTGTTTTATTGTTTTCTAATATAACTGTAATCAGTGAATATTGTAAACAATTCATATAACTGAGACAAATAAAACAGGATTGGAATTTTATGCATGACAGGATACACAGACTGTTAATATCTAAGATGCAATTTATTTTTAATAAACTACAATTCCCATTTGCATCTATAACCACTTTTCTGAATGCTGTTTGTGTTTCATTTGTTTTTTAAAAGTTATACTAGCTACTTCATGGTTCTTTAAGGGACACCTTAAATTGAACTCCCCACCCAGGAAATCTGAGACTGATGTTCTCCCTCAATAACCAGACTTTTCTCTGCTTCAATTCCTAAATAAAAAAAAACCAAAACAAACCAAAACCAACATTTTCAATAATAATAAATCTTCAATAGTCAAGGAAGGCTTTTTTCATCCAGAGTATCTTGGTAGTAGTCATAAACCTAGTCTTTGTCTCATATTTATTAGTGGCATGGGACTTTAGGCTGTTACTTACCACTTTTCTTATGCTCACTCCCCCCCCCCCCTTCACACTGTCAGGGGAAGATTTTATTTAAAAATTGCAAATGGAGGTGGTGACAGAGTACTGGGAGAAGTGCTCAGAAGTAAGCTTCACACAGAGAAGCAGGCAGCTGCTTTCTCAAAAGTGTATTTTAAATAGCAGAGGGAAGGCACTTTTACAGAGAAACTTAAATGGAAGGAGAATAGAGCGATGACAGCAGTGAGTAATTTTTAAACTAATTTTTCTCTTGGTAAGGAGAAGATAGTTTTCTTGAGAAGGTAAAAGTGAATAGGAGTGGGGGGGAAAGCCCCTACAAAGAAAGTGGCTGGATACTGGTGGGTATGATGAGGCAAAATGGCTAAGGGAGAAATTAACAGGGGCAGATAAATGGTGAAATGTTGGTGTGGAGGTTGAGAAGAAAAGAGGTTGATTAAGTTTCCATGAACCTTCAGGTTGGGGTTACTCCAGCCAAACTGTAGAAAGCTACTTTTGGTATGACATCTGTTGCAGTGAATAATGACTAGAAACTTTTTTTCTGTAGAAATCTTATTTTCTTTCAGTATTAAGCAGTATGAAGCTTATCCTTTTAAAACAGAAAATTGATGCAGTTATTACTCCTTTCAGCAAGATGCAAATTACATGCAGCATTACCAATAAAGTTTATACAAGATGCTCTGTACTCATTGTCTTAGGTTTAATGATGTAGGCTAATTATACCATGTCATAACTAACCAAGTAATAATAACATTGATAATATTTTCTTTCTTCCTTAAGATGCTCTGGGCTTGTAGTTCTCAGGTTTAATATACCTGTGTAACTGCACAGTGTTGTAGTTCAGCATGTCATTGGTGAGTATTGTAAGTGGTCAGATTGTAGGTGGTGGTGTGGGAGTGTGCGATCTCTTGTCTACTTTGTCCACACTTAGATGTCTGCACTTTGACAACTGGGGAGAAGCCTTGTTGACTTGAAATAAACACAGAATTGCTGAATTTCAGTAGTCTCTATGGAGAAATGTTGTATAATTCCACATTTGCATTTTTGTACAATTCCACATTTTCATTTTGTCTTTTCTTTAAGTGAGCCAAAGGCATGGTGTCTATAACAATATATTACTTCTGTAGACAAAATAGAGTGGATGGAATTTGCCTTCAATTGTCCAATCTGGCCCTTTGCTTCTTCTATAGGCAGTGGAGCAAGAGCACACCTCCAAAATGCCATCCAGCCTTTTCTAAAATAGATTCCTTACAGCAGAGCCAGATTCTCTTCTGGAGTAACTGATGTTTCTTCAGTCTCTGTAGGCAGAGATGGAAAGTGTTTAACCTAAGAAAAATATCTAATTTAGGCCTTTGGGTTACATTAACTGTAACTTCTTTAACTTCATCGCCTTTAATGGAAGTTTGCAGCAGCTGTCTCAGACTGTTACTTCCATCTAGTTGGGCTGGGCTTTAATGGATGTGACTGGTTGTTTACACTAAGATAAGTGGCTTCTTGTTCAGGAATATGGGCAACCTTTGAACTGGGACACCCTCAGTGTGCTTTCCTGCTACCTTCTCCAAGTATCTGAAGGGTAAAAGTGGTGACCCAGATAAGGCAAGTAGACTTGGCTGAGCAAATAGAGAGGGGTCACAGGAGGACTCAACCACAGATGTAGCTGGTGGAAAGCTGTCTGACACAGCAAGATTTTCACAATCACAATGTTAGGGGTTGGAGGGGACCTAGAAGATCATCTAGTCCAACCCCCCTGACAGAGCAGGATCACTTAGACAATTTTGGATGAGTCAAGTCCATGGATTCATGTGGGCTTGTGTTTTGGTTTTTGTTTGTTTTGTTTGATTTTTGTTTGTTTGTTAGTTAGTTTGTTTGTTTTTTAATCTGGATGTCTTTATTGATTGCTGTGCTTTGAGATAATACACTTGAGACCGAATATGTGATGCTCAGTCCTGGTAATATGCAGGTGCCGAGTAGTTTTGCTGTTAGCTTTGTGTGAGCCAATTGTGATTGCTAGCATAAAAGTATTTTTTTCTGTAGTTTAGATTTTTAATTATTTTGTCATCCTTTCTGTTACCTTCCTTTAGGCAGGAAGTAGAAAAACCAATACTCTAATATAACATCTTTATATCCTTTTAAATAGAGTTCATGGAACAGCCAAGGCTATTTAAAATATATTATACAATATATCGTTGCAAGAAGAAAGGCCACCAAATAAGTGGATTTAGAACCACAGTTTGGCCAGCAGTGGGCAACTTTTAAATATTGATTAATATCAGTTTTAAGTCTAAAAGAAAGTAAAAACTGCTCTTTTTTTCATATTTTGTGTGAGGTGATTTATTCAAAAAAAATTTTGAACCCACTGTATTCCATCTTTAAGGAGATAAAACAGTTAAGCTGAAGGGCAAGTTGGCTGTTATACTTGTCTTTTTAATCAGCTGAATAAGGCTTAATTTTACCAGTTATATTATTTGCTTGTTTGTTGGTTGGTTTTGTTTTGGGTTTTTGTTTTGTTTTGGGTTTTTTTTTCCCGTTTGGGCTGTTCCCCCACACACACTTTCTTGTTGAGTCAGCGGAATATAAATGACAGCTACTCCGCAAATAAGTACCTGGCATTTAGCATCATTAGAAGTAATGCTGCTGTTGCCCTAAAGTTACAAAAATGCCTTCAATGCATCTGTTTTCCTGGGACTGAATTACAGATGTTTATTTAGTGTCAGCCATCTGCTTGTCTTTGGTGGCTTTGTCAAGTTTCAGGTCAAAATTACCACTTGTTTGCAGTCAAGAGAATGCCAGTGTTTGCAACACCCGCATCATATGCTCAATTCCTGTCCGTAATTGCAGTCTAACTTGTATTTTTGCCTTAACTTACTAGCAGCTTTATGCTATGTGTGCATACTGTCTATAATTGTATGTGACCCTTCGTGTGTGTGTATGTATGCTGTTCAGTTTCTGGCATGCAAAAGTTACAGGCTCTGCAGCTCTGAATTTTATTCTTTCAGAGCTTGTGGAGTCAGTATGGTAATGTTGGGAAGCAGACGATGACCTTCTCATCTTGCAGGAGTGTTGGAACTCCTCCTTGACGCAGTGATCAAAAGCTGGGTGTAATCTCAATTCTACGACCGTAGTAAATGTTGGGTTTATGGCGAAGTGAAAGCATTTCCAGCTTTTAACTACGTAATTGTAAACTGCGCCTCCGTGACAGCAAAAATAAATGTCAGTCTCAGTTTGAAACATGGCTGAACGACGTGTGCTAACAAATATTTCTATGACTTCTTTTGCTAAAAGTCCGCCTTGGAATTCATGTGAAATTAGTGACGTGCAGCCTTTCACTTAGAAATTCAACACAGTTCCAATCATCTGACACTTCAATGGATAAGTATGCTCAATCTCTTCTCTGACCTATATTGATGGTTGTTTCCACGCCCCCCAGATTTTTTTTTTGTTTTTGCATGCTCAGATGAAACAGTGGTGAGGAAAGGTAATGTTTGGAGAAGGAGGTATCTCTGTGCTGTTGTGTTTGCCCCAAGGGCACTGTAGAAGTTTGTGCTACTTAAAAGCAGTGAGTCCTGAGGTCAGATCTGACAGACGCGCACACATGAACAAAGCCATGCATATGCTCAGCTGATGGGAGTAGTAACAGCTTCTTTAATGTAGTTGAAGAGCAGGTCTTCGCTGTATTTTATCACACTTGCATTGCAGTCATTTCTTTTGCCGAAGTCCTTGAAAGCTGTAGAGCAGTAGCTGAGGATGCTCAGCAGTGACAGGCGAATGCCCGTGTTGGCTGCCAGTGTTCTTTCACCTGGTAACGAGCATTACACTCTGCGCTTCTTAAGAAGTAATCAACTTCGTTTTTGCAAGATGAATAGGTTTATTTCTGTAATGCAATGCCAACAAATACATAGTTTTTTATAAACACTGGGTTATAAGCACTACAGGTAGTTAAAAATACTTGATTTCTTCGTTTAACTTCCAGTAGCTTGAATTTGTGACCTATATCTCGTTTAGGTGGTTTTCTTTCTTTTTTTTTTTTCCTGTCAGGAAAGATGTTGTTATATTTTAATTAAGCTTCCCTCTTAAGCAAGAGCCACTCTTTTGTAATGAACCATAGTCACACATTGAAACCCTCAGTAGTCAGAGGTGGTGGGTGCTTTTAACAAATCTTTCTGCCTTTGAGTTAACTTGTGTCTGTCCGTTGCTGTGAATGGCTGTGTAAAAAGGTTTTCCTTCTACTAATATGCTCCTGCTTAGGGTTACCATGTAAATGAATTGATGCCAGAGAGAGTTTTTTGCACGTTTGTTTTTTTTTTTTAAGGGGGGAAAAACAGCAGTAACATGTGTTTCTAATGTATTAGAGTGAAGGATTCCTGTTATTAAGAAACCTAAAAAAAAAATATTTTGGGATATTAAAAAAAACAACCCACCAACCTTTTATAACCATAAAATATTCTCTTACATGTTGAGCTTCGCTGGCAGCTCAGAACCAAAAGCGACAGCCATCTGGCTGTCAGGCTTGTTGGATCTGCCTCCTAGTTTGCCTCTGGTGTTTGCTGGACATCGCTCCTTGCGGCTTCTTGCCAGGCAGCCGCTGTAGGGCACTGCGGGCTCAGCCCCTTGGCTGGGCAGCCCCAGACTGTGCCTGCTGTGGGCTCAGGCTGCGCTGCTGGTTTCTCGTGCTGAGCTGTGCTGCTTCTCTTTGCTGTGCGTGCCATGTGGAGGATCATCACAGGTTTCCTCTGTTGAACCTGTAATACTTGCTGTCAGCTTTGCTCTGTGGCACCTTCAGGCAGTGGCAACTTGCTAAAAATGATGGTGGGTGACTGACTGTGTCATGATACAAGTCATGCCATGAGGCGGAGAAGTTTTGTCCCACTGTGGCTTCTCATGTCCCATGAAGCAGGTTGGGAAAAAAAAAATGTGTTTCAGGGTTATTTTAAATGTATCATCATATAAACTGTGCTCGTACATGGATACTGGCACCAAATTCAGTTCTCTTGCTGTGCATACAGTGTTTTTTCCAGATGTGTATGTGTTGGTAATTGGCAGCCCTGTCTTAATGTCTCTTTCCAGATTATTAAGTGCTAAAACCCACCTGTAAATCTCAGCTATTAGAGGATTAAATTAGGGTTGCCAGTTATCAGGCAGGAGAAAAAAAGGTAAGAAATCAAAGTTGTTAGTGATGTCTGTTAATTGTATGCACTTGCAGACTCAAACAAGATGAATTAATTCTTCATATAACACATTTTCCTGCAGTGTTGCAAAAGAACATTAGGTTTCTAGTGTGGTGTTTATTTGTCTCTCCTGCCGTGTGCTTGCTGTATAATGCATTAAGTGTAAGCAACACTTGTTTAAAGAACTGAAAAAACTCAGTGTGGAACTGGAAAAGATTATCCAAAGAAGTGAGAAGCTTGTTGCAGGGAGTACTTCTGATGTAGCTCTTCGCTGTGCTATTCAGTGCTGGATGGAAGTGTTCTTTCGCTTGTTCTGCGTTTCACAGTGGGGATGATGGTAGTGAGAAACCCGAGATGATGGAGGAGGTGGACAGACTTCTTTGTCTCTACTTACCCTTGCTTTAGTTGTTGGAATTTCTTTCCTCTGGATGGCAGTGGTCTTAGGCCTGCTGGTTTCTCCAATACATGAGTTGGCAGGCCTGATATCTGTAAACTTTTCCATACCTTGTCATGGAAGTTTTGTCTTCTCATAAAATCTGATAAAGAAAACGTGTATAAACTTTAAATGAATAAATACATACAATAAGCATTTGTATTCTAAAACTATCTGAATAATTTCTTACACTGATCCTTCTCCCTAATTTATTTTACTTGTTTTCAACAACTCCAAACATGATGTTACAAAGCAAAAGGCAGAATATGGAGGACACCAGCAATCAGGGCTTCAGGAGTTACTGCAGAAGCACTTGCCTCGTGTCTGTGCCCACCACTAATTTATGTGGGATTTGGTAGTGGATGTAAAATATCATTTAGTTAGGGCCTTGTTTTGTGTTTTGCAGTTTTTAGTGTCATTTTACTTTGTCATGGTAATTTTCACAGATTTAATTTCGGTTTGCTGGCTATTTTGTTTCCTAGAGCTATAATGAAACCAAGTTCTTATGTATCTTGTGATGTTGCCAAGTAAGCATAAAAGTTAGTGAACAATTTTCAAAGCAGCCAGACTTTCTCTTGGTGAACATGAGCAGAAGCCATCAGCAGGAGCTGCTAGAGCTTTCCAGTGATGATTGTATGATTGTGGCACTTACACAATACTTCCCAGTTTGTGGTTGTGGTGGTGATGTTGCTATAAAACTCCCCCGCTTCTCTGAGAGCTGTTACTGATGTCCCTAAAATTGCTGCGAACAGCCAGGAATTTGTGGTGTTAATCTTTGCTGAATCTTTTTCATTTAGAATTAGAAAAACCCATTTGCTGGTTGGGTCCTGTCGTCTCTTGGTTGGTAGGAATTGGATAAATGGTTCCATCAGTAACTGAGCACAGAGTAAGGAAGAGGTACGTTCCAGGTATCTAATGTTTAAAGTTTCATTAAGAAATATTAGTGAGGTTATTTTTATATTTCTTTAAACAAACAAACAGGGGAGAATTGGAAAAACTTTAAGTATTGGAGACTAAATTGTATTTGTTATTAAGAAGTTTGGTTTGTATATTAATAGAAATACAAAAGTAGTTATTGTTTTTGCATAAAAGCAGCTGGTACTGCTTAATGCCAGAGCTTGATGCCAAAGAGAAGTTCCAGCAATTCCACTTGCTGAAACAAAAACAGTAGGGAAGACAAAGGATGATTCATACAATGGGGAGGCTACAATGTAATAAAAAACCAAGGCTATGCTCCCAAATTGGGGTGAGGGTATTTTCAGACAGGGATGTTCCTCATGGTATGGTGATGCTCATCCCCATGAATTACCTGGATAGTGTTCAGCTTCTATTGGGAACCCACAGGGAATCCATTCAATGCCTAGGCACAGGTGGGTGTGTTATAAAACTATGGAGTAGAAAAAAAAATCCTTCAACACACTGAGATTTGGGGACACAGTTGACATGTGACGATGCCAAATGCTAGTACAGGTGTATGTGACTTGCTGTTGTCCATTATGAAACACGTTGCTTTAACTCAGTTTCTTAGATATCAGACAGGTACAAGAAATGTTTTTAGTGGGTGTCTTTATGGGGGTGGGCAGGGAAAGTACTGAAGTTCAAATTGAATTCCTCAGAATCCCTGAGGACTCAGCAATGTATTCATAAGATTTGGCAGAATAATCCCATGTAGGGTAGGCACTAGCAAAACCCTCAATTGTCACTTCTGGGGTATGTGACAAAATGTGGCACATTTCTAATGGTCTATAAAAATAGAGCCTGAGAGGCAGCTTGTGCTGATGGCTGGGTCAGGGAGTTTCTGCTCCTTTAATAATAACAGTGCCCTGAAGGCACCGTTCGGCTTGATTTCAAAATGGTCATGATCATTAAAGGCAACAAGCTGCTTCAAAAGTATATTGAAATTTAGGGTGCTCTGTTTCAAAACGAGAGATTGCAAGGCTGGAGCAAACAAGCCAGGATGTGCAGTATCAAGTTGTAACTCTTTCTTACTGACAAAACAGTCCCTGATGCAGCTAACAACATCAAATTTAATGTAAAGTGTCAGTCAATATGGAATACTTTGACAATAATGAAATTATTACCTTAGTAGAATTGAAAAATACATAAGGGAAAGTGAGTTTCTAGAAGAAATTGATTTGAAAACCAACCGATTGAATGCTTTGTGCAATATGTGATGTGCTTAAATACTGAATTTAGCATGATATGTATAAAACGTGTAGTTTAATGATGATGAATAGAGTAAGAAAAAAACTCTTAAGGGATAAGTAAGCTAAATCGGTGACACACAAATGACTGCTTGTGGAGTGTTTGTGTTGGAATTAATTATTTGTGTGTGTGTATATAAGATTTTATATAATTTGAGGGTGGCAAGACTTTGGAATAAATTGCCCAGAGACGTTGTGAATGCCCCCTCACTGGAGGTGTTCAAGGCCAGGTTGGACAGAGCCTGGAGTAGCCTGGTCTAGTCGAGAGGTGTCCCTGCCCATGACAGGGAGGTTGGATTAGATGATCTCTAAGGTCCCTCCTAACCTAGGCCACTCTATGATTCTATTCTACAATATAACCTGATAGTTAATAACAAGAAATGTCATGATGGGTATGAATTCCAGTTGTTTAATATTATCACTTCTGCAATATATATTTGTTAAATTTGCTAGAATATTTGCTTTCAGACTACACAAGTGCTAATTGGAATAGCAAACTTTCAGAGAGGTGTTTATACGATGTCAATATTCATGTGTAAAGTAGTACCATAAATCTATAATTGCTATTTTCTTGTTAAGTCTAAATGACTACAAGAGCTTGTGTCATTTGAAGAGCAGTAGCCTTTTTTGCTACAAGTAACATCAGTTGCACATCTAATTAGCAAGAACAGTGTCTGAGTATCATCATTTTATTATAAATGTGCTAGTATCTTTTGAACTAAATGCAAATTATTTCTTCTGATACAAATGTTAAAACTTTCTTGGACTGGGTAATGAATTGGAGACAGTGAAGGGGTTATTTTGTGTGTGTTGTTTTGGTGGGATTTTTGGTTGGTTGGGTTTATTTGGTTTTTTTTTTTTAGAGCTTTAATTAGGTAAATAATGATTGGTTGACTAGTCAGAACTGTTGCCTGTTGCACCTGTGGGGTACCAACATTACCAGCAGGTTGTTGCAGTGCTTCCCTTCTGTGAAAGTGCATGCTGACAATCTCAATTGAGGCATTTTGGTAATGCTTAGAAGTGTTGTCAAAAAAATGTTTACAACAGTTTATTTTTACTGCAGTACTGTACTAAATGAATAAATTCTCTGAGGTAAGTTTCTTACCTGCAAGTAACACACAGTGTCACGAGTGACACTGCTCCTGTAGCGCTGGTTTTGCATCTTTACATGGGGAATATCTCCCCGAGGGACCACTCTGAAGTTGAAGAAAAAACAGTTGTTATAGTAATAATGGTTAAACTCAAACTATCCTAAAAAAAAGTGGTGTTTTAACTGTCTCAGCAATTTTATTGGAATTACTATTTTATACTTGTTTCATCTATCTTGGATTCTTAGACATGTGTGTGCTTTCTGCTTCTGAATGTTATGGGGTTTGTATATATAAAATCAGCTTGTTCTATAAACACTTCAAGTTCTGTCAGTTGACAGTTTGCAGTATGTAAAAGGATGGTAAAATCCAGGTATAATGGGTAATATGAAATGTTTTTTCTTCTTCTTCCTTTCTCTCAGAAATAGAGTTTTGCTGTGTGGGTTTTTTTTTTTCCCTCTTGCCTCTGCAGTCACTAAGCTTGGATTGAGGTTAAGATGGCCAAACTTGAAATGGATTAATTTGTATGCTAGTCTACGTGAAACCTTAGTCAAAACTTTGAATCTTGATTAGATAGGAAAAAAATCCATAATGATCTTGGGTAAATTGTTTGAACCCCTTTTAAAGCTTCTGTTTCACTGTTTACTTGAGCAGAAAAAGAATTCCTTCAAGTATGAGGAATAGTGTGTGTTGGTTTGTTTTTCCAGTTTCATTGTCACGAAGTGAGTGGAAACAAGTTGATTCTGTGCTTTCTACAGCACAAAAGGATCACCAGATTTATTTATTTATTTATTTATCTATCTATCTATCTATCTA
>JAOEGS010001551.1:96119-123437 GCA_025447755.1 Corythornis vintsioides
CTCAGGCAGGGGGGTTGGACTAGATGATCTTCTAGGTCCCTTCCAACCCCTAATATCTGTGAATCTGTGAATCTGTATATGGTGAAGAATACAGGCCCTAGCTCTCCTGCCTGTGGGACTTCAGTAATGAGTCTTCTTTGGCCATAAGAAGTTGCCAAGTTCTCTGTACTTCTGTCTGCAAAAGATATGTAGATGTGGTGCTTAGTGACACAGTTTAGTGGTGGACTTGGCTGTGTGGGATTAATGGTTGGACTTAAAGGTCTTTTCCAACCTAAACAACTCCATGTTTCTAAGATCTTTTTAACTACTTTGACATACATGTGAAGACCTTGTATATCTTGCAGCCATCTCTATGAATTCAGTTAATAAAACAAGATATTGTGATATCCAGAAACAAAATTCTTGCAATTTTTACAGATCAGCTGAGGAAAGAATAAATATTAGTAGGCATCTCTAATTTTATTCCTTTTTGAGCTTTGGTTTATTTTCTTGCCACATATCTTTCTCTAGCTTTTAAGATTTTGAGAGGTAGTTTGTTTTTGATGCAGATTTTAATGTGAGTTGATGAGAAAATACAACCATTTAAAACCAACTGAAAACTGAGAAAACTTAATTCACTGAGACAGAAAGGAATGAAAATTAAATCAATTTATCCTCCTCCTTGACTTTGCTTTCTACTTCAGTAGTAAGTTGTGCTAACAATGCAAAAGTAGAGCAGCAGCATTAGAAAGCAGGAGAACTAGTTGGTGAAAATGAGTATTATTTTTGTAAACAACTGTCAAAGTACAGTTGTGAATGGGAAAGGCATCTCTTGTTGCAGTGATGATGCAAGTGGCCCAAGTCTAAGAGGAAATTGCAAGACTTCTCTGAGGGACTTGATCCCTTCTCTGTCAAATGTGGGCTGCTGTATATGTTTGGATTAGAGTATTTTATTCTTGTTAAAATAATTGGGTGGTTAGCAGATTTCTCAGTGAAATGGCAGCTTTACAATTACAGATCAACAGTACTCAGAGTATGTGTGTTGTTGCATTTACTGGAGCGACAATAATGTGGCTTTTTCATCCACAGCAGTCTGAGAAGTGCTTAATCATATAATTGGTGTATTCAAAGGATAACTGTAGTGTTGAGTAAATAATTCATTAAATTAATATTTAAAAAACCTTTATTGACTGGGTTTTAGTGAATCTTTAAATGCTAGAAAAAGGATGTTGTCTTCTGATTAAATGTTTGGGTTTTTTAAGTTTTGGAGGGAACACCTCCTTTTTACATGGGAAATACATGGTAGTCTTGTAAATACAAATACAGCCTTTTCTATTCTAAAATGGGCTCACTGACTTTGGCATGCTAAATTCATCTTACATGTGTCTTCTGCGCCTGAAGAGAGAGATTTGTCTTTCCAGGTAAAGCGATACATTTTAAAAGGCAAGGGGTACCATCTTCTTTTTCCTTTAGAAGAAATACCAACAACCCCTTCACTCTGTAGGCACTTTTGTTTCTTTCGGATTGGCATTTGGGAAAGGGGAGAAAAATCATGCTGCTGCTTCAATTTATTGGTGTACCTCATCACAAAATACCAGCTGCATTGAAGCAGAATAAGAGGGCATCTGTGTTTCTAGTGAGTTCCTGCCACTTTTCTCAAATATGTTAGCATGACAAAAAAACCCCAAAACTGTGTGTCACTAGCACACACTTTAAAAATCTTAATCTGGAGGCCTGTTCGTATTTTATTATTTTTTCCTTAAATAGTGGTGCCTAATTATGAGCTACATTAAAACTTGTATCAAGAGGGAAAAATCTGATGTGGATAAAATAAAATCTTCATTTTGGTTTATAGGCTTTTTGGGGGCTACTTTGGAACTTGGAATAACAGTATTGACAATCAAAAAAATTACTTTGACTTCAAGAGTCTTTTCTAACCACAGGGATTGAATAAATTGGAGTTGAAAGGACCTCTCCAATTAACATGTCATCTTCTCGTATGTTGGACAATAAACTGAATAGCCAATTAATTACAGATGTTTTGGCTTGTGTGGCTTTAGGTCAGATCATATAGTTGGCTCATGCCTCTTGATTTTTTTTCTTCTCTAACAGCCTTCTGAGAAAATAAGCACCCCAGCAAGAACTATGTGTATGAAGTTGGTAAGATGGTCTGCATCTAAATGTCACACTTGCATTGTTGCTCTCCACCAGGTTTGTTGTGTACAGGAAGGTTTTTACCATATGGTGACTTCTTTGCAATGACCTTATTTCTCTTCTGGGCAAAGGTTTAAAAATCAGGGGTGTCATGGATGGAATTAGGATGGGTGACAGTCTGCTTACTGAAGTGTTTTTTAGAAAATGCTGCAAAGGTTGATTGCTCATTATTTCTCTTCAATGAAAACTTTATATTTTTTGTTTTATTTTTCTGATAACTTCTAGTTGAAAGAGTTGCTGAATGGATGTGGCAGCAGTGGTGCCCTGCCTATTCACAACCTCAAAACTAGCTGAGCTTTGATAATGCTGCCTATGGTTTTAGAGAAGAATCCTGATTTGTTTTTGAGGTATGGAGTTTACTGTCAGACATTTCAGTCAGGAGTTGTATGTGAAATTCAAAATAACATGAATGGATGTAGTAAGAAAGTAGGCTAAGTATTCATGAAGGTTTTTATGTCTTGTTGGTATTCTTTCTAAAACTGTCATCCTCCCAAACTGTCTGGGAGCCAAAAATAAAGGCTATTAATCTCTACCTATTTATTGTATGCCCTGCCTCACCCGAAGGCTCTGTCTCGGGAGGTATACTTGACTACTTTTTTCTTGCAGTATGGTGGTTTGCAATGCCAGCAGTTCATTTCGCTGGCTGCTGACTATAGTTTTCACTTGGCCTATAAACTATATTTTGCACCCACAGAGCTGAAATCTGTGCACCTTCTGCACCTAGGTACACTTTCCAGCTTTCAGCGGTGAAGACGTTGGTTTAAAACAATGCAGCCGTGAAATAGGATTTTTGATTCTTCTCACTTTAGTGCATAATATTCTTCTCTACCCTTCAAACTTTGAGGAAAGTCTCCAGTCAGTGGCAGATGGCTGATTAGGTAGAAAATGCCTGCATGAGCCATATAAATAGAACTGTTTGTGGCAGAACCACATTAGTACTAACCTCGCTTGTTGTGATCCTGGGAGAGGTTGATAATGCTTGTTATGAAATGCTGAAGTGACAAATTAGCCATTAGGATTTTATACCTGGCATTTTTATTAAATACTTGTTGCAGGGTGTTTTGGCCTCAGAAATGCATTTGCTTAGGGCATGTTACTGCTGGTTTTGGTAACCTGAGAATTTTTTTCTTGGGTGGGGAGAAGAAAAAAAAATAAATCACTGTTCCATCTAATTGGATGTTAAATGTAGTATCAATGTATACATCTAATTTGGCTGAATTTGAGGGGCAGTCACAGCCTGTCCTCTGAAGAGGCATCTGGATTTGTTTAGGAGGCAAAGGTGGGGAACTCATGTCTTTTTCCTGCAGGATGAAGCTGAAGGACTGTCAGGGCATGGGATGAGGATACTGAGCACAGGTTTTGTGGCTGAACCTGAAGAAATGAATGTTAGAGATGCTGTCCTCCTCCTTTTCATCCCTGGGACTGGGCAAAGTTAGTGCACAGCAGTAAATGGCTGTACAGTGCTGTGCTGACCACCAAAAGCAAAAAACTATGTGGATATTTAAAGCTGCCATGCTCATGGGCAATCACAAACAGCATTTCCAAAATGTTGATTACTGTGGTCCTAGTGGAGATCCAGTGGTAATTTAGGGACTGGCTTAGTTCCTTTTTTAGTGTAAGAGGAGCTTTCATCTGACAGTTACAGATACTAGAAAATATTGAAGTCCCCAGCTACTAAATAACATCTCTTCTTGTCTTCCTGTAATGGAGAGGCTGAGTAAACAGTTCAGGAGCGATCCTGGATCTGTGAAATTGTATTAGAACAAATGAAGTGCCTCTCAAGTGCAAAATAAATAGGTATATGTTGATGTCATATACTGTTTAAAAAAGTGTGCTGCTCAAAACCAGTGCCATTTTCTTTCTTCTGCATATTTTAAATAGGTCTGCCTTCAATTAATTTTGTTGACTTAAAAACATACAGTTTATTTGGACATTAAAAATTGAATTGTCAATTCCATTATTGTTCTCGTGCACTTCAATTTCAAGCTTATCTGCATTGATGAAGTGTTCCAGGAAATTATTTTTTTTTTAATTGCAAAAGATCTATTATTACTTGCAAAACCTGTGTAGAAAGTTGCACAGTTGCTAATCATCTGGGATTTCCCCAGTGTATAGTTTTTGCTTGCTTAGAGTATTTGCAATTAGAAGTCTCCATCTCAATGGGATAATTAAAAAATAATTTACCACTTGGAAGGAATAGGTCTCATTGGGCAATCTGCATTGCTATTGGTTAATTATTACTAATTTTTGGTTATCTGATACAGTTCTTCCTGACCTGACATCTGCATAATGTAGAAGCTAATGAGAACAGAAATTAAGCCTGATCGCTGACATGTCCTCTATTCCATTTCAGAGAGTAAGGTGGAAAGAGATTAAAAATAAAATAGTCAAAGTGGGAATTCAGCATTACAGGAAACTTTATATTATGCACAAAATTTATATGTAGATTAATGTATATGAAGAGAAGGACACACATGTAATTTAGCAACCCTTTGATTGCTTTTTGTCATACTAGGTGATAGATTGACTACACAATCTGAATATTATGGTGTACTCTGTATAAGCTGAACACCCAGTTACTGCAGGACTTACTGTCAAATCAAAGTTTTTGTTTGTCTTTGCAGGAAATGTACTTTTTCTTTTACACTTGCTAAGTAAATAATTTTCTTTGCATGATGCTTTTTAGATTATTTACACAGTATATCTGAGGAATGTCTATTTACAAACTTCATCAGATTGTCAGGCTCGTGTTTGCTGGTTGGAGAGGGTGAGGTCCTGCCACAGCTCCCGTGTGTTACTGCCCTTGCACCACTGTGGTTCGTGCTTGGGATTACACCTTGTGGGTTTTCTGCACCTCTCTTGGCTCCAAAACGTTTATCATTGTCAGTATTCTTGCCAAAGTTGAAACTATTTATGGAGCTCCCACTGAGCCGTGTTTGGGGGTGGAGATTATGGGATCTAACAGTATTTCAGAATACTCTTGTGTTTTATCATCATGAAAACAGGCACATGAATTTGGATCAAGGGAAAATAGGACTTTTTTTTTAATGCACATTTGTTTTGAAAGCAAACAGGCATTTGCTGTGGTGTGGTCAGTGTGAAATCTTTCCTCCCTGTTACTGACAAGAGGGTCGTGCCCGTGCGTGCACACGCGGCATCTGAATTTGGTATTTGCTCCCGGGGAATCTGCTCATAGTGCTGTGAAGCCAGAACATGCTCCTAGTTCTGTGATTTGGGGACAGATGAGGGGAAAGGATGAGAAATTGTTGAAAGGTGGTTGTTATATCCATCCCAGAAAGCACTCGGGTGTCTGGGTGCCACAGTAGCGTGAGCTACTGGGGATGGAAATCAGTTTTCCAGGGCAGTGTAGGTCAAGGGGAGAGGCTGAATTTGGGCCCCAAAGGTAAATTGCAAAGAGCTGTGGTTCTGGTAGCTGGAGGGTGCATCTTCCCCTGCATGGAATCGCTTGAGAAGAGCACAGAGGTGCTTTGCTGAGGCAGCCTGTGGGATTGCCACAGCTTGACAGTTGGATGCAAAGGGAGGAAAGAGGTTTGCAGAAGCAGAAATATTATGGTTTCTCTAAAAGGAGCTGCTCTGCCTTGAAACTGATACCAAAACCCTTTCTGGCATTTACCTTGTGGCTTGTTATTTGTTTGTTGTTGGTGGTTTTTTTGTAGGTTGTGTTGTTTTGTTAAAAAAATTCAGTTTTTACATCTAAACTTACTAGAGTCATCGATGGCTCATGGTCATATGATGACAAATGACATAAATGACGTGCAAAATAAACTGCATGTGATTATTTTAAAGGAAATCAAGGGGAGAAATGTGACAAGACTGTTAAGGAAGGTACTAATCTGTTTGGCTTGGGTCTTGCAACTGTTACATAAGGGTAAAAGGTTGTTTTATTTGGCTGAGACCCAGTTATTCCAATTAGCTGTGAACATGGACAGGTTTATTCGGAGACAAAAGGCCACATCTCACATCTCAAAGGTAGTTTACCCATGTAGCTGTGACCTTTATTGATTCAGAGGCATTATTCTGTTTTTAGAAAAATTCTCCATTTTGCTTTTGTTGACTGCAGAGCAATAAAATCATGTTACACTTCAAATTTTTCTTAATGAGAAAATAGCCGTATCCCAATTGAGAGGATTATTATGATAAATGGGCAAAATCTGCTCCAGTCTCAAAAAATATTTTTTTTTTTCTATTCAGCAGCCACACAACTCAGAGAATGTGACGACAGATGCAAACAAGCAAGTTAAAAAGCCCATACAATAAGATGACAGCAGAACTTTTGAAAAAGGGGGGCGTGCAGCATATGAAACGAAGCCATCTGTCTCTGCCTTCCAAAACATTAATTCCCTTGGAGAGTGTAATTATGAGTCTGGCTTTTCTGTTGCTGGATTTTTTATTCAAAATTGTCCCTGAGAAAAAATATAATGGATTCAGAATATTGTACAATAACTTAGTCTTGCTTCTGTAAATTCCCTGGTGTGCGGCCATGGAGTTAAAACTTTCAATGCTGTTGATCTCTCCAATGGCATTAGGTGAGAGTAGTGGTGTCTGCAGTAGCAGTTTGCTGACCTGATGGCTTGTCATTAAAACGGCTCTTTCAGACTTTATCAAGAAAAGAATTTTGTATGTTAGAACAATTATTTTCAGGATGATAGGTAAATTCTTAGTCCTGCTGCTTTAGGTGATAAGTTGCTTTTTGGCTTATTAAATATTGATTATGACTTTTATTTAAAATGGAAAGAGCAACTAGGTTTTATTTCTTACAAGAGGAATATTAAGCAAATTTCAGTATTTAGTGTAGAATTCTGGAATATATATTGGTTTACCTGTTTTTATCTAAAATACTATTGTTCTGAATAATGCAAATAAATATATGTGAATCATTCAAAGTAGCAGTCTCTTGCTCCACTTAGTCATAAATGAATTATTAAAAAAAAAAAAAAAAAAAGAAAATTAGAACTTAGTGCTACAGTAGAACTGAATCAGGCCATTTTTACTTGGACCCTGGCTAAATTATAGTCCTCTGTTCTGAAGGTAGGTAAGGTGATGGATGTTCAAGAATTTAGCACTGCTCTGTGTAAACTATTGCTTATGTAATTTTATTTATTTAAAAGTGAGACTTCTAAAATAAATATACAGCATAGAACAGAATCTTCTCATGTGGAAATAAGATTGCTTTTACCTCTGTGTATTAGCTCTGAACTTTTAAGTTTCTTGATGGAGGTGGTGTTGAGCGCAGAAGCGGTACTGGGATGTGTCTTGACTCACAGTGATAATGCAGTTAAGGGAAACATCAGGAGGAGTGAAGTATGATCTTCAAGAGCTTTTTGCTCAGAGAACTTGGAAGCATTCAGTTGTTATTAAAAAATAAAGAAGTTCAGTTACATTTTGCATGTGCCTGTTCTCCCTGAATCATCCTGTCTTTGATATTACAGATGCACATGACTCTTCTGTGGTCGGGCTGCACCCTGTCTTGGTTTTCTATTCCTGAAGTTTAATGGGGTATCTGTAAGAATCCTGCTTCTTGAAATAATAATATTTATCTTCTTAAATTCCTGTCAAGCGGTTTAGTAAATTCAGATTTGCCATCATTTAGCTTAGCAGCTTTTTATCAGCTTATACTCATGTACCCTCTGCATGTGTTTGTTGCTTTCTGTACAGGGCTAGAGGCACAGTAAGCCCAAGGAGGCTATGCAAGATGGCAGAGGGAGAATGGTTGGCTCCTGAAATAGTAATTAACTCCTGTTTGTCACCAGCTTCAGTATCAGCTGCTACCAGACTTCAGGTGGCCATACAGTTTTTGTCATGTAAGAAGGAAAATATTTTTGTTCTGACTCCAAATTTGCTGGCTGGTATGAAATCAAGAGCTCTCGTCTGTATTTTACATACTTGCCCACAAGTTTGGCTCTGAAATAATTTCTAAGCTTTGTTTCTTTGCAGGTTTGTTTTTAATATTTTTTTCTTTCCTTACACTTGATGGACAGATGCTGGTGACCTGCAGCCTTCCTTTTCCTTCGCTATTGTGTTGCTTTAGTGAGCATCCACTTCTGTGTTCTCTTCTAGTCTTTCAGTAGCAGATACTTACTTAAAACCCAAATATTAATACATTAGTAAGCAATGCTCAGAGCAGCAATTTGAGAACATGGCTAATGTAATTTTCCTGTTTTGTAACATCTGTTTTCTGCTGAAGCTTTGGGGATGCTCTGATCGGTTACAGCAATGCTTAGGAGAAAACTGAATACTTGGGTTCTTGAAAAGTCCGTGCAAGGATTCTCATTGTGAGTTGAACAAAGCCAGGCCAAAGGATATTCTGCACTCCTTACAGTGTGTATTGATTTCCTGCTCCTCCTCTGAAATATTAAATCTGCGGCCATTTCTTACTTACATGGAGTATTGGACTACACTCAGAGGAGGACAGATGACTGACAGTGGAGCAGAGCTAATCTGGACTGGAACATGTGGCTTGTTCTGTATAAAAACAGACAGGTAAGTGATTGGGTAAAGTAAGGTAGCAAAAGAGGAGTCAAGAGACTTGGCTTATAACCATCAGCTCTGCTTCAGACCTGTGCCACTTGGGACACTTCACTTTGAGCTGGAGTGAAATACTGTTTTCATTAAATCAAACAAACTTCTCTTGGTTTCAGTGGAACCTGATTTCATTCTTCTATTTTCTCAGCTATGATACACAAGTGAAAAAATGATAGAACACTGAACACGATCGTTGCTATTACAATGCTACTAGAAACAAGCAAATAAAACCTCTTGTGGCTGCATGCATTAAGGCTTTCCTCACACTGATGTTTTCTCTTGGTTATTGAACAGCTTTGCATTTTTCTCATTTCCATTTTTAAAAATCTGTTGTTTTAATGACATTTCATTCACTAATTACAGTTGAAAAAATTTCCTTTCTGACAAATTTGCCTGTGGTATTTGCACATATAAAATTATTGTACTTGTGTGGAGCTATCTTTTGCTCACTGAGAAAAATATTTACTACTGAAACATTTTTTAGGAAATGCACATAGTAAATTATTGCTGTAAGGGCATAATTAGTCTTACCAATTATCAGGAAAAAAAAACCCCAAACGCTTTAATATGTTCTAATCTCCGTACAAGTATTTCCCGAATTACATTATAAACAATAGCCTTGTTTTCCCTAAATTAAGGCATATCCAATAAATTGCTATTGAAGATGGATGAAAAATTGCTGGTGGTGAAAGGTGAAGCTTTGCTTTAGATTAATCTTACTGCGGCCTATATGAACTTAAAAATAAACCCCATCGTTTCCTTCCCTGCCCTTGTCCTTGCCTGTGCTGTGGGCTGTGAAAGTCCAACTGGTCTTTCTTCTGCTGTTACACATCTGTTTGTAGCTAAATTTGACAGTATGGAACAAGTACTTTTATTTCTCTGAGTTAGGCAAATAGGTAGAGAGGAGAACTTTGCAGGTATTGGTTTTGGAGTGAAAATAAATAGTAATTGCTACCAAGGGATGAAATGATCATCCAATATCCTGTAGTCTGGTAACTTTCCATTATTGCTTACTATGGTCTAATTTGTACAAGCCACATAGAAATGAACAATGGAAAAATCCTATGCATATATGCAAAAGATCAGTTGTCATATTGGGTATGAAACAGTCACATCATTACTGGCATGCCAGAGAAGAATGCCTGCGGTTTGTATTTCAGCATGATAATATGTTGGGAATTGGTCCATCACTAATGAGAGAGGCAAGCAGGGTTCTGGTTTTATTAAAAGGCTGCTAAGGCAACCTTCTCTCACTCATTGATTTTCTCTCACTCATTGATTTTTAAACTTTGAAGAAAAAACTATTTTGCCAAGAATATTTGTTTGAACTGACCCAGTGTTTATTTTTAGCGTAATAAAGTTCAAATCACCACTGTCAAAGCAGTTCTCATGAAAAGTAGAACACAGTGTTGTTCTATATTTTAAGTACCTTGAAGAGATTAAATGTGTGTTTACTTTAGAGACTATGAGACAAGGAGAAAAAATAGTGTCAGGGAAGGCTTTTGGTTGGCAGAACAAGGTCTTATCCCCAGCCTCTCTTTCCAGTACACTTTATATGGTTCATTAAGGCAGCTGCTTTCCTCTAATCATGTCTATATAGAAAACAAGAAGAAACTTCAAATGTTTCTGGGCAAAAGCTAAGCTGTGAAGTCTGTAGATTGTTGACACCCACAGCTAGCAACTACTGTAAAACTACAACTTTATCACTTTCTTTAATGATTTTGTGGGTTGTAAATGATTGAGCAAAGAAATAATTTTTTTAAATATGCATCTGTGGTCGTTAGTCACGTGACCTACAAGCTGTGCTCTCTTACAAGAGCTTGTTGGGGTTGGCTGTTGCAAAGACAGCTTGACCACAGGCAGCACAGCTTGCCTCTGTACTTAGAAGTGTGGTTTCTGTGGGCATCTCTGAGGCAAACAAGTATTTTCTTTCGAAGTGCCTCTTGGGATTAGTATCTCCCAAAGAGGATGGTGCTGAAACCTTTCTGTGGTGGCTTTAATTTTCACCCTGGGAAAAGGATTTAATGGATTCATCTGTCCCTAGGGGCTTTTGAACAGTTTTGTCTTTAACTATATCAACTGAATACAAAATATGTATGAATAAGTCTAGCTATGCTTTGTGACAAATTGAAGGTTTAAAAGTAAACCCTACACACATAAAGGTTTTGCTGTATCTTAGGTGTAGTGAAATGAAAAGAAAATCGGCGAGTTAAATTTTGTTGTTGTGTTGTTTGGGTTTTTTTTCCTAACTTAAAGGCTAATCTCTTTGAATTGACTGACAACTTGCTTCCTTACTAAGAGCTTAGTCTTCTTGAATCCAAGTCCTTAATCTTAGAGTTTGTTCTACATGTTTATTTTTTTTATTTTAAAGTATGACAGGAACATTGTCATGTGCCACCTAGAAAACAATGCTGGTGAAAATACAAGTTTTCCTAAATACACCTGTCACTATGGCCTTATATTGGACTTTGTGTACAGCCATTCTGTGCAACTTCAGATTTCTTTGATGTGCAGCCTTTAGAGTAAGAGATTAACCCCTTTCCTTGGTAGATAAAGAGTTCTTATTTTGGCTTTTTATGAGACCTTATCCAAAAGCCATCAAAGTCTATGGAAAACACCCTGTTTACTTCAATGGAAATTGAAATGAGGAACATGATTTCTGTGATCTGTTGTTCTTGAGTATTTAAAAAAAAAACCCAACAAAAATGCCTATCAAACCAACAAAAACTTAACAGTAAAGTTATAACTGCATCCAGATGAGTTTCTCTGAGTGCTTGTGAAGCAGCTGGTGGAAATGCCTTGATCTTACCAAATTCAGCATGCCACTTGTTTCTGTATGTGGGAAAATGTGACACAATCTGGAAGTAATTAGTCTGGAACCAACAGCTGCTCCTGAGCAAGCCTTTTAAAAGTGGTTGCAAATAGAAAGGCCAGAAAATCCTTAATACTGGTGACATCATTCACCATGTGTTGTGGAAGGTGGGGTTTTCTTATCTGTCATTTGGCTTCTAGGTTTTTTTAAATGTGCTTTTTTTATGTGTGTGCATCAAGCTGTATGTGCAACACATTGTACAAGGAGCATTGTCTTCCTTTGTTCTGTTTTATTCTGCATGTAATGTACATTACACAGTCCTGTGGGCAAAAACCTGTTTTACATTAATGTATGGGACACCAAATTTGAATTTCTAAGCAGCACTCTGGTGATTTGGGCACAAGAGCCTTTGCTTTGCTTGGGACAGTTGGCTGGGCCCTTTTGTGTATTGCTGCTAAGACACCAAGAAATATGAATGAATTACTGATGAATAAAAGAAAAAATCCCAACAAACATCAAACAGTTAAATGGTGAAATGGAGGTACTGTGTTCAGCAGAAGGTTTATTCTTTGTGGTGCTTCTCTATCTGTGGTGGGGCACGTGGTGATTCATTCCCCAGCACAGCAGTCTTAAAGCAAAGCATCATCCCTGCATGTGACAATGTTCAGTAGCAGCTTTTTAAGGAAGACAGTAAAAAAAGACAAAAAGCGAGTAATAGCTCACCAGAATTATGTTCTCATCTTAAAAATGGGCCATAAATGTATCTGACCAATTTAAGTAGAATTATATGTGCCCTTTCAACTAAGGGGAATAAGAAGGCAGTGGCCCTATATATTTTTTTTCTGTGAGGTCTGTGCTGAACTGCAGAGCTACAACCACTTGACCAAAGACCCTGCAAAAATAGCTTGGGGCAAAAGAGAGAAGCAGCTAAGGAGTTTAAAACTAGATGATGTTTTGAGATACAGTCCACAGAAGAATGGAAGCATTCTTAGGAGTGCTTTTTAAAATAGCTATAGTATATAGGACATGCATTTCTTCATGTAAAGTGGGAAGAGGGAACAGAAGAGGAA
Organism: Corythornis vintsioides; assembly: GCA_025447755.1. Classification (NCBI taxonomy): domain Eukaryota; kingdom Metazoa; phylum Chordata; class Aves; order Coraciiformes; family Alcedinidae; genus Corythornis; species Corythornis vintsioides. The sequence goes on from JAOEGS010001551.1 coordinate 108,738, forward strand.
TTTCAGAAAAACACACTGATGGAAAACCAGCAAGACGTAATATACTCTCAAGCTTCTGAAACAGAGAAACAAAATTAACTTTTTTAATTCCATGACTAGCTGAGCTATAATGTAATATAGTAAATCTCTCAGTATTATGTAATAAAATTAGTCAAAAGATGACAAAAGCATAAACAATGCACTAATGAAAAAGCCTTTCAGGACTCGTATTTAAATTGGATTGTGCCTCTGATTTATGCTGGTGTGTAAGTGTGCCTGGCTCAAGTGTTTATGGGAGCATGGACAGTATCATCTCACTATTAACTGTTCCTTTTCTGTGTGTGTATATATATATATATATATATATATATATATATATTTTAAGGTTTGGAAGTACATTGCTAAATATGATAGCAGTATTGTTCATTATAGAGTACTGGGTGTAGATGTCTGTTGTGCAGTCTAAGAATATAATTAGAAACAAGCAAAAAGCCATATTTTGCTGTAATGTGGCAAACAGTGGGATTGCTGGATTGTCTGCAACTGACTTGGCTCAGCTTAGATACATAAAAACCCACCAGCATTAGACTTTTCAGTTGACCAGTATCAATGCATTTGAAGAGGAAGCATTCCTCTGGTGTTATTTCCATTGCAGGCCAGAGCTCTGTATATGTTGGCATTTCAGAAAACAAAATATATGCAAATACCTCTTTCCAGCATTCATTCAGATGGTACCTCTGATGTTACCATGGTTCTGATGATGGTGGTGACTGCCTTGTTCATGAAAAATGTGCATAAACCTGAAAGCCCTGTTAGCCACTTTCAAAACAATCCCAATAACCAGTTCTATAGATGAATATCTATTTTATAGCTGTGAAAAATGAGAGGAAATGGAAGTGGCTTATTAAATTCCATACCAGTTCCTTTCCCTGTGTTCAAGCCTTATTTGTGTTTCCCTATCTGCTGGTGGAAACACCACTTGATGCTTCATCACTATATTGTTCTCAGGTGGTGTGCAAATGTCTATGAATCTATGAAATGCTGTCCATGTTTTAGTATCCCAAGAATTTAGAGCTTATCTGCTTCCTAGTTTGGTTTGACACAACGGATCTGTTTGAAATCTCTCTTCTGAATGAGTAATGCAAGTTATAAAGTAGTATAATGCAGTTGGAAAGAAGAAATATGTTAAAATTGAGTGCTTTGTAAATCGTAATCAATTTAAATGGGGGGGAAAAGAGATGATTTAATATAAGCAAACATAATGCTAACTGCTCTAAGATGAAATAGGATGGACTGGGGGCTCAGATGTGTTTCTGCTTTCAGAATCCTGTTTGCTTCCAAACCTGTCCTTGGATTTATTTATGCCTGGCTCTCCAGACAGTCCAGGAGACTCCATGTGGTAGCAGCAAAGCAGCGAGGACTGTGCCCTTGTCCCTAGTTATGTGCTACATCTGTAATCCTGTTGTCAGCCGCAGAAGGTACATTTGTACTCTGTTTTATGTCTGTATCTCAAATGGAGTAAGTACCAGACTTGCTGTTCTGTGGTAGGTGGGGATCTGTCCTCCCCAGCACAGCAGGTGGTGTGGGTGCTGGTCGGCGTGCCCCGGCACAACCCGTCCTCACCGTGGCTCGCTGTCGGCAGAGGAGCGAGTGGGAGGCAGCGTCTGGCTGCAGACGCCTTTTTGAGCGGTGCAGGGATGAGGTAACCTGGTTGGATTTAATGGGATCCATGTGACTCGAGTTGCTGATACCAATACACTGATTTATGTGCTGATGGGTATGACAAGCACCCAGCCTCCTCTGATCCCTCCACCCTGGCCTGCATTACAGAGCTGCAGTGAGGTAACGCTCAGCCCGGCATGGGCTCGGTCCACCCACACGCACCATATGCAGAATTTTTGCATAAAGGGTGACAGTTTGGATCTATATGATCTGAATTTAAGACAGTTGAGCATACTCTTTTGTTTGTTGTGGTTTTGTTGTTGTTTTGTTGTGTTTTTTTTTTTACTTGCAACTATTTAGATATATAATTTATCTAACCAAAGCTAATTGTTGAACACCTGAATGAGGTTATATGTTGGTATTTTGAGAATACATCATGTGATGCTTTTTTTAATTGAAGGTCCTGATATGTTGGGGTTTTTTTTTGTTGTTTTCCACTGCTTGATTTCATTTGGTATCTTGCAGTTGTTAATAAATACTCCTATAAGAGCATTTTATTAACTATGACAATATTGTTTGCATACCAAGTTATAGATTGGCTTTTCCAAAGGGCTCGTTGTTGGGTGAACCTCATTTAAGCTGGTGGTTGTTATCAAAATTAGTACAGTTTAGGCAACGTACAAGCACCTTTGGCAGTCATGCACTAATAAAGTGTCTGTTTGCAGAACTGACAGGATAAGCTTATTACTTCTGTTACAATGCTAGAATTTTTAGGTGTTTGCATAATACAGAAAAGTAGCACTTTCATTCACAATTCATGAATAAGCCTTTCAGACACAAAAGAAATTTGTAAATGCTTCTCAAGTAAATCACTGATTTTGAGCACATTTTGTTATTTATCAAGAAGCAAAAATAATACTCAGATGCCCAAGCCTGAAAACAGAATGAAACAGAAAACAAATGTCACTTGGCATTTGTGCATAACTGGTTCCCAAACAGCAATGTTAGAGAAGTTCTGGAACAATTCTGTATTCAGTTGTGCATGTAATAAGTAAACTTGGTTACTCTGTGCTTGCATTGTAAACTTAACACTTTTGTTACGTGGTTTTAAAGAGAAAGGGCAGCAGTTATGGAGAATGAATCAAGATAAATGTTGTGTTGGGTTTGGTTATTTTTAAAAATAAATATTTCAGGTTAGTGCTAGTGCTTGGAGAAGCCCTGCTTGCTTTAGAGCTGTAAGAAACTCTGTTAAGTTTTGCAAGGATTCCTATGTATACTCTATGCAACTAAAAGATGTTGCTGGAGCTTTTCCTGTAGTTGCTGTGCCGGTCTTTTGGCTTGAAAGTAAGATAAAGCATGAGGTGGGGCCTGGGAAGTGGTGTGCATGGGCTGGCTGCAGGGACCTGTCTCCCAATAGCAGGATTGTGGTGTTCCCCCATGCCAGGGGAACTGTGTGAAGCTGGATGTAGGAGTAGTGGTAGATGTGCTGACTGAAGAACCCCATCAGGAGAGGAGGAGCTGAAATACAGATAGAAGGTAAAGCCACGTATGATCTTTGTGATGAACACGATAAAAACTTGCTGAGGAGCATCTTAGATTACAAAGAACTTTTTGCTTCTTTCATGTCTCACGATAATTAAATGTTCCATTTTTATTGCTTAATTAGAATCCCATTTGAAAGAAGCTGAATAACTGATGAAATACGAGATTAAGCATCAGCAAATCTCTTGTGGTCAGAGATGTGCCCAGAGTGAAGTCCAAAACAGTTTTGTAAAATTTGTGTTTGAAAAAATAGTTATTAACAGAAACAGAAGACACTTTCCTTGAGTGCAAATGGAATTAATTTTTAGTTGTATGCTGAACTGAAAAAAAAATGTAGAATTAAATCTCCCGTTTAATATGGTTGCTATATCATCACCACAAACTTTAAAAAAAAAAAAAAAAAGCATCTGTAACCAGATAAGGAGATGCTATCAGGCACTTATAATTTTAATTAAGGTTTAACCTATTGGAGGAATATATATTTAAAGAATTAATTAAAATGCTGTTCGCTGTATAGGAGATTTCAGTATAGGAAATTACTTAATTGTGGTATCACAGGGGATCTGTGCTTTGCAAGCTGTTTTGTGATGCTAAAAAAGCATCTTCATATGGATGATCAGGACCTCTTGGGAGACCCAGAAGATGATGATGGACTTCTTTTGGGTTTAGTTTGAATAAAAGTAGTTTCTGGCATTGCTGCATCCGTGTCTGTTACACAGGTTTATTCCAGTTTCTGTTTTTCTTCAGGGTGGGTGGCTGGCACAAGTGCTCAAAATACCTGAGATAATTGGGCATAATTTGATTGCATCATGGTAATCTTGTATCCTTTAAGAAGGGTTTTTAAGGTGGTTAAAATACCTTTAAAAACTGTAGCCTTTCACCACTGTCATTCTTGATAACCATGTATTGCTGCAAGTTTTTTTTTTTTTTCATTGTGCTGAACATACGAAGTTACTGCTGGAGCTCCTCAAGGATCAAATCATGCCTTATTTAATATTTTTATTAGCAGCCTTTACAGCAGAATTAGAAGCATGCTAAATAAATTTGCCAACTCCAAAGCTGAGAGAGGTTGTCAAGGCGGGGGAGTACTGGGTTATTATGAGAAGAACCACTTTCCTCTGCCATTAATTGGTTTCAGGAGAATGTCATGTGCTTTAGAACAGATGATATTAATTTCTTCTATAAGCTTGGCCTCATCATTTGGGAGCACCACGGAACGAAGGTGTCCTACTTGTAGTTGGGAAGATGAGTTTAAACAGCCACAGGTCAAGGAAGGGTAATGAGGATGCTGGTGGAAGGATTGGCCAGCCTTTTTACAAGTAGCCTGCAAAAAACCAAAAACTGAGAGGAGGTTGGATTGCTCTCCATATGTATACAGAATGAAAAAAAAAAAGTGAAAAAATAAATCACTTAAGCCAGCAGGCAGGTTACTTCTCACTCCCTGTTTGGTGCTTCCCCATGGGCAAAGCCCAATGCCTTGAGCATTAACTAGCCTCGGTAAAACCCAAGGTCAAGTGTTGAATTAAATTTCTACAGACCATGTGTTTTGGGGAGCTTACTTTAAATGATTTCTTGGAAAAGAAAGAACAAGGCTTTTGGAGGAGAAGTATGAATTAAAGAGCAAATGTAATGCATAGGCAGCCCTGTCTTCCTTAAGGATTCGCTGCCGCTCTTGGTGGTTGCGTGGACGTGCCAGACTTCTTCTGACACCTCTGAGTAGGTGCCAGTCTGTCAGATTATCTCAACTAAAATAAACCTTTCTCCCACTCCCTGCCTGCTATCAGCCCTTTGAGAGAGAATTACCTTTTAAAATGTACTCGTGTTCACTGGGCTTTTATTCTGCAGTTTTAAACTAGTTTTTAAATGAGCAGAGAGAAGGTGAAAAATGCTGGCCACTTTTAGTACTGTCATTTAATGATCTCACCCTTTGAGTCACTGTTTGTGGAGGGATGGCTTATCTTGAGCCATTCTCTCCTTTCCTTGCCTGTTTTTCACAAGAGTGTCTCCTATTGTGTTAAGCCAATAACCCTTTTTATATAGGTCAGCGTATAGTATTAATGAGCTTTTATACCCTGGTTATAAATGTCACACACGTTTCTTAGAGTAGGAGTGTGGAATAGAAAATACTGCCTGGATTTTTTTCTTTTCTTTCCAAGAGTAGCTGTGTGAAACAGTTGATCTTCTGACAGGAAAAAGAAAATAAATTAAAATGCTTTGATTAATCAGAGCCTTTTAGCTTTTATCATTTAAAAAGCAATCCCAAAGACTAAACGTTGTGATGTTTGCCTTCAAAACACCTGCTTTAGGAAAAAATAATTAAAAAAAAAGTTAATGTGAGACAGGTGAGTGAATTTTACAGACAAACCTGCAAGTAAAAGTTGAAAGCTTTCAATTTGTCATGAGAAGCCTCGGTAAGTTCAGAAATGCTTGGCTCTAATGGACCTCTACTCGCAGCATAGCAGCATGAATTTTGCCACTGCCTCCGAAGGTAGAAGACTTAGTGGCCATAGAGACATAAATATGTCAGGCTTGGCTTACACCAAGACTGGCCGCTGTCTTTTACTAACGTGTCTCCCTCTCTATGGCTGGCAGTTTGTAAGGACATTGTGCAGCATAGCCCAGAAAACAGTGGTGGCCAAGATACACAACGAACTTATAGAGGGGAGGTGGTAGCTGCTCTCTGGGGCTTTCACTCCTGCCTTCTTGATTATCTGGATTGCAGAGCACTCCATTCAGAGTTTCTGTGGTTTAATTTCCTCCAGAAGCAACTGCTTCAGTGCTGTTTCTCCTGGTAAGTCGGGGAAGCCCTAGTGCTGTCACTTTCACTTAGCTCGCAGCTACAGCTATCTTGGCAAACAAAAGGTTTGAATGTCTGCAGTTTTGCTTTAGTGAATGGTTCTATAACGCTGCAGACAAAGAAAAGGGGAAGGTGAACATACTTGAAAGTAGTTTAATAAATTAGTATTGTAATTTGCTCGGTCTTTACTTTTGGATTTTGGCTACTTAGCAAAAAAAATGCTTGGAAGAGCTATTAATTTTACCAAAAGAACAATGATGCTGTACAGAGAAAAATATACGAGCATGTTTGTATCTTTATTTTAAAGGACATTGACTGATGAGATTTATGTTAAAAGGAAAAATTATTACTATATTTTCCACTTTCAAAGAAAATAGGAAAGAGATGGATTTAGAGAGCTAAATTTTTTCTTTGCACTGTGGCTGTGCATAATACATGATTTTGAGAGTTCAGGGTAAGTGTCATCTGAAGAGCTTTCTCGAACGGAAAAGTAAACACATTTTGTGATGTTAAACGGATGATCTGATATGTACTTGCATAGGTTTCAGTGTTTCATAGTCATTTTCTTACCAAGTTAGTACCTTTTACATTCCTCTGTCATACTGTGCTGATTTCTTTTATTGCTGCTACAATGGAGCTAAGAATTAACTGTCATGTTGTAAGGTGTCTTTCAAGCTGATTATGAGAACTTTTACTGAAAAAATCATTACTGAAGAACATTACAGAAAAGCCTTAAAGTTTAGAAATATTTTTCTGGACACAGAATATTTCCAGGTTTTTAAAATCCGATTGGAACATGAAAGTTGGTCACTACAGTTGGCAGGACTGTAGTTTTGTTGGTGTTTTGGTGTGGTGGGTTTTTTTTTGTTGTTGTTGCTTTGCTTGTTTCATTCTTTTAATTTCCTTCTAGTTTCATTGTAATATAAAATACCTGCAGTTGTTATCACTGCCTTTCTCCATGTAGGGCATGTTTTATTTTATAGACAAGCACAATGGTTACTTCTGCAAAAGTGTCAGTTTCTAACAACAAACCCACCAGCACTTTGCAGTGTTCCAGGAACTTGCATCATCAGCATATAATCATGTATTACAGGTATTAATTAGTGAGTCATTCTTTTGCCATTAGAGAAGTAGTCAAATCTGGGTTAGGCCCCAGGAGAATAAGAGTTTAAAGGTCTTGGATAACTTCCTAGTGCTTGTGTATAAATTGGCTGCCTCCTTGTTGTGCTTCAATGCCTCAGGGAAATGCTGGTGAATTTTTTATTTTTTTTTTTAATATGCTCTTTGAGTCCTGTGCTGAGGCTGCTCCTCCATGGGCTCATGGTGCTGCTGTCATCTTTGCAGAGTGAGAGATGCTTCACGTTGGTGTGTGGTGGCTTGGGATTGGTGATGGGGCTGCTCTTGAGTTGGCCGTCTGTACCTGAATGGGTGATGCACCATAAATGGTGCCATTTACTCATATTAGGTCAGAATGCTTTAAAACAACTTTGGTGCTGCTCTTAATTGTTGTGTTAGTAGACACCCCCCCCAAAAATAATAATAATAATGATGATGATGATAATAATAATAATAAAAAAGTCTGTATGTAGAAGTTGAGTTTTCTATCCTGGCAGTGTTTGAAAATCATTGGAGGAGCTGAGGATCACTCCTTTCCTTCCTGTTCTCTCTGCCATTGGGCCTGTGGTCCTTTTAGTACAGCAATAACCTGCTAGCCAAATGGTAAATGGCACAGAGATATCTCTATGTATGTTTATTTGTGGGTTGTTTTGGGTTTTTTTTGTGAGGTGAAGAAAACATCAGTAATCCCTCATCTGATCACTAAGAATAAATTTGATGTTTCTTTTAGGATATTCCATATCCTCTTTCTTTCTTGTTTTCAGGACATAAGTGACACTAATTTGCACTTGCAGTTCTTCTTTCTTGATTACTGAGAAGGCTGGATGATGTGAAGATTACTGATGACGTTTGGAAAGACCAAACGCTTGTCTTTAAAATTATCTATTTTTTTTTCCTTGTCTCATAAGACATCATAGGCAGCTTCCTCCAAATGCAAAAGCCATAGAAATGATGATCCCTGGTTTGTTGGTCACAGTTCCCACTAATTCTGTTTATTTGCCCAGGAAGCAGTGCAGCTGTCCACTGACCAGAGCTAGGACAGGGAACAGCACCTGCTGGAACTGCTTCTGAACAGGGGAAGAATTCTTTCTCCTCTTCATGTTGGCACTTGAGCAGGTTGTGAGATGTGAACAAATGCCTTGGCAGGTCTTCAGCACCCACTGACACCTGGTGTGGTTGTTTCCATATCTTCAAGAATGCTGCTTCATTCCTGGGAAAGCTCAAGCATATCCTAGATTGCTTCATTGGTTGATGTTGATGGACTTGAGCCTACCTGTATGTGAGGTGTTTAAAACATTTTCCCATTTATTGTTTTTAAGCACCAGTTTATGGAAGTGGTGTAGACTTCTGTGAATGACTGAAACTATGCATTTTATTCAGAGGTTTACTTGCAAACTTCAGAAAGAGGTCAGTGACATGGGGATATGACCTAATATCTTGCTAGAACTAGCGAGCAAAACAGAGTAAGAAATATTTTTAAGAGCTAAATTTACTTTGTGTCTCTTGAAAGTGCTTTGCCACTCTAGTATTTGCATGAACCAAATTGCTGCTGAAGTTTTGCATAATCTAAGACAGGCTTTTAATACTTCACTAGTATCCTTTCAACCTGCTGAATGCATTTTAATTGATTTGGAGGGATTATACTGAATAAAGTTTGTCTTTATTAGCAGGAGGAGAACAATAGGCATTTATTTATTTATTTATTTATTTTTACATAAAGCAGCAGCAGTATCTAATGTGTCAGTGAGTGCTTTCAGTAGTATTAGGTATTCCATGGAGGAAAAATAAACTGCCTGTCAAAAATGTGCTGATTGCGGCAGCTTGCCCAGGGCTGAATTCATTGTCATAAAGCCTCCCGGCCCGGAACGAGGTGCTGCTCGTGCCATCCGTCTCCACAGTTGTTTGGGCAGCGTGTAAAGTCAAAGCCAACAGCTGTCGGGTCACAAAGAGTGGAGAGCTGTGTCATGAAGGACCACTGAGCTATAGGGCTTCTGTCCTTTGGAGGTGGTGTCAGCCAGGCCCTGGCAACAGTGGCTGGAGCCTGGAGGAGCTGAAAGGGAGGGATTAGAAGAGCTTACATCCTTGGACTTTGTACCAGATCACGGGATTGAAATCACTTGATAGGTGCTTTTGGAGGATTTTGCAGCGTTGGTTGTTTTTGATTTCTTTTGGGGGGGTTGTTTTGAAGTCTCTGCAGCTATATGCTGGGTCTCTTGCCCTCTAGTTTTGCAGCAAAATTAGTATCAGTTTCAAACGGACATGAAGACAATGAAGCCTATACTTAACATGTCAGCGGGGTGTTCCTTCATGGGGAACAGAATATCACCTTCAGATCAGCTTCGAAGAGAAAGGCTCCCTTCCCCTCCCTACCCAATGTGATGCCATTGCTTTGGGAACTAGATGCATTTCTTGCATGAGCAGCTCTGTAGGCCTTTTTGGCAATACAGCTGGATTCATGAAAGTTTAGGGTATCAGAGGGATCTACCTACAGCATACTGTAGCACATGTTTTTATTTTCCCTAATTAGCATCTTAGTGTAATGTCTCTCCTTCCTTTCCCTCTCCGATATCCAAAAAACTAAGTTGATGAAACATTTCTTGTACTTTTAGTATTTAATGACTAAAATGATCCAAACTTTAACAGTTTGTGATAACATGGGGGAAATGGGAAGGTCTTGATAAATGTTGCTGCACAAACTTCTATTTACTGCTATGCAGAATATGTTTTAAAAATATTGGAGGGACAAGGCCTTAATTAAAATGTGCTCAGGATAGTTAGCACTGGGTAGGAATTCAGACCAAAACTTTAAAACTTATTTTACAGTGAAAACAGTACAACATCAAGACATTTGTGCTTGAAAGCTCTGTCTTTGTTGATTTTGTTGTTTTGTGGGTTTGGGTTTTTTTATTTTGTTTTTGTAGGGGGAGTTATTTTTTTAGAAGCATACTGTAGGATAGTAATAGATTTCAGAGTTTAGGAGAAAACTGGTTGGACAAAACTAGTCCCAGGGTACTGTTTTGGTGCGTTTCGCTCCTCTTAACGCCTCTGCACCCAAGTTCCTAAGGCAGCAGATAGAAACACTTGAGCACTCCCTGACAGAGATAAGCAATGATAAATAAAGGAGTTATTCTTACTTTCAGTATAGTAGAAATTCTACTTTGTGGTGTTGCATCTCTCACCCAAAATTTCCTTTATTGGCCTTTTTTATTTGGACTTCAAATATTGGTCAGAGGAATGTAGCAGTGTTGAGAACAGTTTCATTAGGAATATATGATTCTTTTTTTGTACCCTTTAACATTGTGTATTTGTAAGCTCAGGTAATAGCAGAGATTTCCAGGGCAAATAATTTGTGTTGTGTCAACCTTGGATTTAATTGCAAATGCTTTCAGGAGGGTTTAGCAGGATTCCACTATGTATCAACAAGTACAATTAGCAGTGGAGAGTTTTTCACATGCAAAGTGGTCATGTTTACAGAACGAATTCTCAAAATGAGCTTTATTTACAAGAAAAAAAAAGAAAAATAAGGATAGAAAAAAGAGCTTAGAGGTAGTTGTGGTCCTGCTAGTGCTCAGCCTTCCTGACCCTTCAGGGTATGGACAACGATTTTCCTGTAGTCAAAAGCGGCAAGATAGTAAGTGCAGAGGTCGGAGACAGCCGCAGCCGAGATGTTTGTCCCACATCCCATTGCACTGCTGCCTTCTGTCCTTTATCTGAGCAAGTTGCAGGTCAGCAATTTAGCTCCCTCGGTGGTACTCTCCCGTACCTGACTTTTTACTTCATTTGGCTGCTAAGTGCCAAGTTTCATCAACCAAAATAACTTAAAAAATCTGGGAGTACTGTGGGGTTTTCCTTAATGTTTATTTTGATATGCTGTATGTGATTTCCGTATCGGGGAGAAGTTGAAAGGTTTTTAGTGCATGAAGTAGGTAACATGCCATGAAGGAGTTCTTAAGAGTAAAATAATTGCTTTCAAGACATCAGGCACAGAGGTTCTGCATTATCAGCTAATGCCCTAAAATTGTTTACTCGCTGGGTTAGCACTTTCCCTGTGTATGGCTTTCTATCTGTTAATGAGCTCATGTTTCTTACGGGCAGTAATGTATTCTGTCAGGCTTCATAAGTAAGCATCCTCAACGTCTCTTGTGAAGGTTATTGAAATCAGGTAAACAAATGATTCTGTAGTTGTCCACCTTCTTGTGTTGGTCAAACTGTGTAGAAAACGAAAGAAGACTTTCTAGTCTTCTTATTGAAGGACTTCTGTTTCTGATTGAAACTACTACAGCTGAAATGGGGGATGAACATGTAATAGATACAATCAAAAAGGGTGCAGGGTTTATACAGGCTCAGGATTTTCATGTACTTCTGGAGTACAAGTTATAATGTGACTTCTTAAATCCTCTTCTTTGTCAAGAACATCAGCATTCCAGGATGGAAGGGCTTACCTTGGAAAAAAATAATAATTATGTACTTTATCACTGCAGTAATGGAAAAACAACACTTAAGGAAGGCAAATTAACTCTACTTTGCACATACTGAGCCTAAAATGCTGTGTAAGGTAGGATGCTTTGTCTTACTCTTTAATTACACTTACGCTTTATCTTACTCTGAGCTGCTAATGTGTGTTTAGTAATTTAGGAAGTGAATATAACAGGCTTGGAGTTGGACTAAGTCTTGGGTTTGATGTTGGCTGCTGTGTATTACCCAGCCTGAGAGATTTCTGCTTCTAGTCAGTATCCACATATGTAAATACAACTGCTTGTGTGCATCTCAAAATTAAAAGTCCCAAATTTTGAATAATATTTGAAAGAGATGAAAACTTACCTCATTGCCCTAGTGCAATTTTGTAATAAAAGCACAACTTCAAGGTTAAACCCTGAAAAGTATCATTGTGAGGAGAAATGGGACAAGAAGATTTGTGGGGAGCTCTCTTAAATATCTGTTAATGTGGGATGTGTACTCAGAAAAGTGAATTGTTTGAAATTTTTATCTACTGGAAATGGAAAGATTTGGAGTTAAGTAACTTATGCTTCTTAATTAAAACCAAACCAAACAACCAAAAAACTCAAACCAAAGAACAAACCACCAAACAACTCCCCAAACTAGCAAAATCTTTCTCACACCCCCAGAAAACATCCTTTTTTTTTTTTTTTTTTTTTGTAATGCAGAAAACCTGTAGCCTAGTAGGCATTTATCAGGGACCCCAACCACTTGAGGAAATCGGTGTTGTGTTGTTCCAATGTGTGTTTGGCATCTGAACAACTTTCAGAATTATTTTGCATAAATTAAAAAAGTTAGATTATGCTTAATATGTGCATAATTCCAGCATTTTGTAAATGATGTTCCCAGAGTTAAAGAACATCACATAGTTCTTCGATTTTGAACAGTTAAACCTTCCACAGCTGTGTCTAGAGAGAGAGAGATTCCTTAAGCTTGGCAAGGGGACAGGAGCATGTGCTAGCATTTGGCTAGGGTGTCTTCTCTCTTTGGATTATTGCAGGGGCCTGCTCAGGACAAGAATATCAGCCTGTATGAATACTATCAGCCAGCTTAAAAAGTGCAATATTTCATTAGTCCTAGTAAGACACTTCTATTTCTGTAACTTCTTTGAATACTCTTGCTAAGCTTAGCAGATCCAGCTTCAGATTTAGCTCATGTAGTCAGTCAGTAGTCTTGAGTGGTTCTATACCATGACTCCACAAGATTTTAACCCTAAGAATACCCACAGGTGCTCTGAAAAACAGTTGGAGTCAGGCAATCCATTTGTGTAGCCCTGGCCAGAAGCTTTCAGGTGTAGGACACTTCTGATATCCATGAACAATGGACATTTGCCCAGTGTCCAATATGTGCATTGCCTACCTTTGCCTTAGACTCCTAATAGTCCAGATGGTTCATTCTATTGTTGCTGTCTTTAAAGTGCCTCTTTGGTTTCTCTCTAGGGCAGGAATGTTCCTTAGCCATCATTTAAAGAATACCATTAAATGAGTATCTTGCTTGATCTCTTGTGCTGGTTAAACACAGGTGATGCTTGTTTTGTGCTAGCAGCTCTGTCACTGTTTTAAGTGCTTTGTGTGTGTTTCATCTAGAATTATTTAATTGGTTTTTTTATGAGCAGGAAATGGTTTGATGACATTAATAAAATTGAATCAAGCATGCATGTTGACTAAAAGAAATAACTTTTAAAGCAATTGCATCTCCAGAACTTGATACTTGTGTCACTATTTTACCTTCAGAGTGTTTGAAAGGGCTCTAATTTCATTGCAAGTGTGGGACTCCTACTCCACCACCCCCAAAACTAAATAAATTTTGAGGTGGGGAAGAAGTGTAAACTTCTCATGTCTGAATTCAGTCAGTGGGATTTTTCTTTCTGGCTGAACTCTGAGCTAGTTTGGAAGTAGTAACTCCCCAGTTATGGAGTTTATGCTTTGTGAAAAAACAAACAAACAAAAACTTCACTCATGGCAAGTGCTGGCTTGTGGCTTGAAGCTGCTGTTGTTCTGGTATCAGTAAAGAAACAGTCAACTAAAATATCAGTCCCAGGTGATGATGAAACAATATAAGTATTTGGAAGCACGGTGAAGGTGTTTTTGAAAGCAGAGGGTTATCTGTGCAAATTATGGTTCCCTCCAAAACTATTACAAACAAATGTGGTTTGGATAAATCCAGGCAGAATGGGTCATCTGCCAGCTCACATTTGACAATCTTATCCAACTTTAGCTGCAGCTGAATAGGCAAAGTTGCATCTCCTAACTTAGTAGAGAAGTCGATACATGTTGCTTTAGTGCATTATGTCATCAGTAAAGTATTTTAATAGCAAATAAGGCTTTATTTTACTCTTGCTTTATTGTATTGGCTGCTCTACATTCAATATGTACAGCATTGGCACAACATAGCTTGCATGCTAATGCATTAGCAGAAGAAATGGTAACTGTGTTCCAAGACCATAATACTTTGAATTTGGTACTCTTAAAGCCTGGAGGGGGGAAAAAACCAGCCCAAAAATATGTGGTGGCATTTCATGCTTGTTGTACAAAGCTAGGAAGTAACAGCTTATAAATAAATCAGAATTAATTTTGAAAGGTACCAAGATGAGACAAAATTAATATAGTTTCAAAGTAACAGAGCTTTGTGGGAGTCAGCTTTCAGGTTAAAAAGAGGTGTGAGCAATTCAGGATAGCAATATAAATAATATATTTTTTTAAGTATGATACTAAAGAATGCAAGATATACTTGGATTAGTATATTAATATGGAGGATGCCAATTAACTCTGCATGTAGGTTTAGGCAATGCTGAAAAAAAAATGAAGTCCTTGCTCCACAACTAAATTTTGAGCAGTATGCTGAAATAACATGGAATTAGAAAATTATTTGAGAAAAATTTAATGTGGATTAATGGTATTTTGTTAAGTGTGTTGAGTAAACTGCTCAGGGTAGTAATCCGATTTGCCTACATATGTGACTGTCTAATAGAAGGGATTTGTGCACAGTGTTAGAGAGCATTTTACGCTGCAGCTGCAGGTCTGTGGTAAGCAGGAGTCTTGAAGAGGAAAATTTGACTTGGGAGTAGACCAGAAATTTGTAAAAGCAGCTTCTTCACAGAGGTGTTC
>JAOEGS010001552.1:0-22962 GCA_025447755.1 Corythornis vintsioides
TCTCAAGTCACTACTATTGATTTTCAATCTATATAAAGCTCTTTATCAATTTTATCACACAGTTCCTAATGCATTCCCAAAGAGACTGATGCTTTCTGAGTGGAGGAGGTCTGGACATATTGCAAAACATAAAAAGGAAAAAAAATCAAAAGCAGGCAAAATATGAATTTGATAACATTGTTTGGATTAAATATTTTTATTTTTAATTTTTTCTAGCATGCAAAACCATGTATGATGAGCAATTAGAACAGATCCTTTATAAAATTGCACTGTGTTGCTATGCTTTGTGCTACATGTAACCCAAGATCTTTATCTCCAACAAGTCAAATCAATTAAAATATGCAATAAATATCACACTACTTGCTTCTGCTCATTATCCTGTGCAGTTTTCCCTTATCTCTCAGCCCATGTTCCTTTCTCCTAACAGGCTATTCAGAGTCAGTGTTATCCTAACCACAGCCTGAGAACTCCAGGCCCATTAATTTTCTCCCAAGTCAGCACCACTGTTAAGTTAAGGCAATCCCAGGCATGCTAAAGCAACAGCAATTCTGGATGGGCCACGTGTCCATTCTCCTCAAGATCCATTGCAACACTCACACACCAGTTCTGTAGTGATTTTCTAAGATTTCAGTGAAATTTGTCCCAATTAATTATATTTGCTGCTAGCACAATGTATCCTGCTGAATTTTGTAACCTAACAGTGTGAAGACAAAGTAAGGAGAGGAAAGGTCAAAAAGAATTCACTGAAATAAAATGGACAACTCTCTTCCTGAGATTAAAATACCACTAAAAATCCCAGCATTCTGAAATATTATATAACTTTTCTTCACATTATCTGAGTCATCTGAAAACTACAAATTCTGAGTCCAAAGGTCTAGAATTCAAATAAGTTAAACATCAGGTATCTCTAAGAAATATGTTCATGCCAAGAGATGTTTTTGAGGAATACCACAGCCTTCTGCATAATTAAGTATATAAAATACCTTTGTAATAGATAAGAAAGCCTATGGAACAAGTATTCAAGTAATCTGCAGAATTATGGAATTATATGTGACATATAACATGATATCAATATGACATAAGGAGAGTTTTACATATAAGCCTAGCAAACACTTATGACTAATTAAGAGCAACAAAAAAAAAAATAAATCTGGCATGTTACCAAATCTGTTTTACCAGTTTGTGCCTTAGACTTCTTAGGGCATAAAATAAAACATGAAACAGGTTAAGAAGAAGTGTTTGGTGGGCACAGCAGTGTGGTACCCCAGCAGCCACCCTGTACCACACTGCAGCATAAGACCCAGATCCATAAGGGACTTGGTCAGCTCAGCTGGCAGCTGGGATGGCCAAACTGGGCAAGCCAGGAGTGTAACACTTGCAACCTCCAGTTTCCCAAAGGAAAGGAAAGATCAAACCAGTCTGAAAAGTCTGTGAGGAGCTCATGGCAGCTCAGTAACCTGGCACTGTCACAGCTGAAAAGGCTGGCTAGAAACTCTGCAATCTGGACAGCTTTTCTACCAGACCTGGTTTCCACCAAATGTTTTGATGGAATCTCTGTAATCTTGAGAAATGTTTTGGTATCATAGACTCCTCATTTTCCAGGGAAAGGGCCCACAGCAGAAGTGAAAGCTGCAAGTCCAGAAATGAAGAATTACATAGAAAAAATTAAAACCATTTTACACCAATTCGAATTCTCAGGTTACAAAAATCAACACAAGAAAGAAAGAAAAATATCAGTGTGGACAGATCAGTGAAAATTTCTCTCCAAGGTGTAAAGAGAACATAGAACAAAGATATATATAGACTGACCAAAGAATAGGACAGAAGATAATATCAAAACTGATGCACATATTCATACATCAGTTTGAAATCATTATTTATTATTATTATTTATAGAAAGCAAAGGAAGCAGAAGGAGAAATAGTCAGTGTCTGTAAAATAATATTTCATAGAGAATACAGATAACTTTTGTCTTCCAGGCCTTACCCAAAACCACTCTAAATAAAATTAAACAATGATAAATTGTGGTGAAAGCTGATAAATGGCAGATGAGGAAAGAACAGCCTAAGCAAATACCACCAGAAGTCTGTTCCCTGTACTTTCACCCTCTTCAGACTGAAATTTTTGTGACTACTGTGAGAGGAATCATTTGGATCTGGGCCTCAAATCTAAAATGAAATCTAATCTTAAATAAACAAACAAATAAGTAAGCAAAATTCACCAGCAACAGCCACCAGATAGAGGCATTTGGGAGTTAAAACTAAGTTTTCCAAAATCTCTCATGCTGTTTCTGATTTGATTTATGCCAACCTTTCATCTTTACATGAGATGGAGATTCCAAAAGCCTGGTTCAGTGAAAATTCCTTAACAACTGGACAAGTACCAAAATTGCATGGTTTCTTGAATGCAAGGTAAAATGGAAAAATTCACATGTAATCTTAAATACTCATCCAAATCCAATAAGTTATAAAAATAGAAAAGCTGATAAGAAACTAAACTGGCATTGGTCAGCTAGAGGAAGCCAAGATTGAATACTGACTTTCACTACTACTGAATGTGACAGTAAAAACAGTCTTTTCAAACTTTCTGTCTGGAAGTTTCCTATTTCACAGCCTATGGAGTATAGAGGATGCTCCAAAGACTATTTAAATGATATTTGCAGAAGAAATCAGCATGTATGAAACAGTAAAATAAGTAGCATATTTTGTAAAACAAACTCTGTGTCATGGGACTGAGCCTGTCATGAAATTTGGCTTTCCATTTTTATACTGGTATTATGGGTTATTGCTTCTAAAAATCTGCTCCTATTCATTCTGCTGTATGTTTAAAACTTGGGATTTGAGATACTTTGCCCTTACTCATTTTTTAACTTGCATTAACATCAGTGTGAAATCTTCTAACACGAGTATAATCTGTATAGAAAAATAAGATTTTTTTCTTATTATTCTATTTCTTTTTAATTCTAACAGGTTAGAAACAGAGAAGTATAATACCTTTCATGTCTGATAGTGACAGCAGCTGGATGGTGTTCAGTTTGGGCTGCTGGCAGGTGACAGGGCTGCTGCCCACACTCTGGCCTAAGTGCATCTAACTGAGCATAGTGTGAGAAGATACTAGATATGCCATGACAAATTTCTAGACAAGCCAGATAGCAACTAACAAAATTTTAAAACAGCACACAGGGATGGCAGCATTTCAGTGGCAGTTTAGGGTGGAATTATATATGAAATGGCCAAACTGTACAGGTAACTGAAAGGGAGTGCTGGGGAACCTTTGGGGAGCAAAATCTTTCATGGCAAAAAGTACCTGCATATCGAGGAGCCAAAGAGTGGGGGAAAAAAACCTTACCCAGCACTAGAAATACATTCCATTTAGACAACCACTGAGCCAGACAGAAGTGTCAACGATAAAGCAGCTGCCAATGCTATTTGTTGCCTTCTTAAGCTTACACACAGATCTTGGTAAAGGATTTGAGAAAATGAAATGTCTAAGAGCAGCACCAGTATTAGCTGAGGCAGGAAACAACCTATGGCTGTTTCCCTCCACAAACACTGTGCAGTGAATATAATGATTTCTATAGGAAGAGTCAAATAAGCTGGTTTGAAGGAGAGCAGGGAAATCTCCTTGGACATGGAATGGTTGGGTGGGTCTATCTGCTCTGGTACTACAGAAAGATCAGAAGTGAAACGTTGTCACTGGGTTAAGTGAAGCTCTATGAGCACAAAACCTCTTTGACTCAAACTATCCCATTAAACTGCTCTTAAATGCTCAGTAGTCACTGCCTTTAAGATTAAGAAATTCTGATTTTGTTTCTAAGGAATGAAGCAGAGTGCCACCATCATCCTGTCAGTCTCTTTACATGACCACACTGCCCTCCTTGACACCATTCAATTAACCCATCATCAAAGCATGCAATCAGAGCAGCCACCCACATTAGAAATGGCTTTCATGCATGCTCACTCAACTGCTGGAGAAGTAACAGGCAGACCTCACGTACTAAGGGCTCACATAAGGACTTTACTTTTTATTCTTTTCCCTGTGCTTAAAACCTTCACTGTAATAACATTCATTATGTCCTCTCAGCTCTGGCAATTCCTCTTCAATCAAAACAAGTGACCGTAAGAAACCATATTAGAGTTTTTATACAGCAGACAGCAGACACATTTTTTGATATTGCTTCAGGGAAACCCCTGAAAATCACCCTTCAGTTAGCAGGAATACACATTATTTATGTGCCACTTTCTCACCAAACAAGAAAGTTTGCTAACCACTTCCTTCATGTAGCATCATGCAGTTTACACATAGATATTTATTGTAATATAATTAGAAAATATTAATGAAACTAGATTTATCCACTGCGAAAGTAAAACTGGCAGGAAGAAAACATTTGAATGTACCAATGATCTTGGCTTTCTAGATTGCAACTGTGAAAGGAAAAAAGAAAGCACTCAAGGAAATGCATAAGAGCACTACACTGTTACATCTCAGATACAGGACATTGTAAACCTGTCATTTGTACACTGAAATTCATGAAAAATCTAATTTTTTTTTTTCCTTGCAACAAGCGATTAAAGTGAGAAAATAAGGCAGAGAAATTAATGCTAATTAAAACTGTATATAGTGCAGAATAATCATTAATCTCAGCTGACACTAGCCAGAAATTCACATGTTCACCAAAAGTGGAACAAGTCCCCAGGCACAGTAGAGAACCTACAGGCATTTCTGAAATTTTAACTTCAAGCATTTTAATGAGCAAGTGGTGTCTTTAGCATAATATATAGAAATATTGCAGCAGAAATTCCTTCCTTCTTAAAAAAAAGCACATTTTAGTTATTAGCATTCATCCTTGAAATTTAACTGCCTTAATTTCATTTTTTTGACTTAATTTTGACTTTTTGGAATAAATAATCTTCCAAATGGTTTGTATTTGAACTGCATTTAGCTTCTCAGTTTCATGTACTACAACTGCATTAGCTAAGAGTAAGAAAGAATTTGTTTTTCTCTTTTCTATAGCCTGAATAGGTACAGATGTAATAAAATAGCAGCAAATAATTGTAATAGGAGATCAATTTATTTTTTACAGCTTCATGTACAAATGTACTTATAGCCCATTACAGCACTAAAGATAAAGCCAAAAAAAATCTATATGTACATAACAACCAATATCACAAGTGCAAATTCAATCCTAAACCACATTTTTCTCTTTGCATGCTATTTTATTTTCTATTCTAGTATTTTCACAGTGACTACAGATCACTGGAAAAAAAAAATAAATTATTATGACCCGCTTAAGGCATAATCCTCTTCCTCCATAGACACACACTAGAATACCTGGCATGTGTCTCTAATCCTCTGATAAATAAAAATAAAAGCATCTGAGATCACATTTGTTTTCATATTAGACTGACAATTTGACGTGGGGAAAAAAAAAATGCATGTAATGCTCTGAAATCTGCTCTAAAATGATGCCCTTGGAATGGAAGGTCATCATGGAATAAATGGAATATTGGTGATACTCTATGAAGGCTAGGAGATCAAACATGCCATTCCTTTTCTTTTTCTAGCCTCCTAAATTTTAGGTGGATAGAGGTAGGATTATCCTATCTTAACTTTCATGTCATACAATTTCTCTTTATAAATAACATTTCATCTTCTCAGGAAAGTCTTATTGAAGCATATTGTCTGATCCAATCTTCAGATCAATTTTGAAATTTTAAGATTGGGATTACCATAATAACTGCCCTTTTTAAAAGAGTTTCTGCTACAGCAGACTTTACCTCAAAATAACTAAAAGATATAAAAGCATCTAAAAATATTTAACAAGATGCTGCTTAAGATTGAGTTAAAACTGAATGTATCTGGAAACTACCAAGTTCTAAAGCTTGAAATATTTAAGTGCTTATAGGAAAAATGTGCTTATAGGAAAAATCTCTTCATACACTTTATTAAATATGCAATTCTATTTTGTTAGGGGAAAAAAAAGGCCTAATAAAATATTTCAGTAGTTTTTCCAAATGAGGTATTCTATAAAGTATTTAAGAAATACTGAGTTTTTCATGAAGCAGACTGTAACAGATACATAAACAATCAAATTAGTATATTATTGGGTCTCTCAAGGAGGAGAATTCCTAAGCATGTTAAGGTTTTCAACCTAACCAGGCTGGTCATGATGCAGAAGGAATCCAATGCTGTAAGAGGACTACACAGTGTATTAATATTACTTAAAAAACTTTCTATAGGCCCCTGCTAATCATGCCAAACTACTGCTCATAACTTAAATTATTTACTGGGGAAGAATAAAAGTTTAATCAATAAGACCAGGGTCAAGTCACCCATACTAGAGATTCAGCAAAGGAAGATGCCTTGAAACTCAGCTGTAAAATATTATATGTTTTGAAGGAAACCTTAATAACTTCTCTTGTTCCTATATTCATTAATAATAATAAACCACTACCTCACCTGACCTTTGCTTTCACAGATTTCAAAGACAGAAAATCCTTAGCATGACTGGATTTCTTTACCACTACTTCAGCACTTAAGGTACCTTCAAGAATATTTAATGTTACAAAGACAGCTCTTCATCTTCCTTCAGATTTATTTGTAAACACTTCTTATAAAACCAAAGCTTCAAAAGAGAGTAAGTTCTACATCAATATGGTCACCACTGTTTGTTTTTTCTCTTCTGCATTGATACTATTGATGGCAATATGTATTGATGCTATATCCTTTCCTAATTGACAGGGCCATAGGCAAGTGTGAGGTTACTCTATGTTGCTGTAATTGTGGTAGAGACAGATCACTCTCCAAGGAAAAGCTGGCAGTTGAAGTCACTGCTTACAGCAATCATAACAGCACTGACAGGCTGCTGTCAAGCAGGAAGGGGCATTCTGGAGATAGATAACAGAAATGCCAAAAAGAAGACAAATGCTCTTGCAACATGTAATAAATCATGTTAGCTGTCTGATGGTTCTCCTTGGTGTATTGGTGGTGATTAAAATAATTAGAATTGTAATCATGATGCACTGGAACGGGAAACAGAGGTGTGAGTGATGCAACAAGATCAGGAAGTGGTTTTGAGCAGACCAAGTCCCAGCTTCTCCACCAATTAACCAAGACCAGGCATTAGGACAGTCTGCACCAGGTTAAGGAAGTGTCAAAGGGAAGCGTGGATCTGAGCAATGTACATAGAGATTATGTTAAGATCTCCCTTTGGGCTGCAGTTCCATGAAGATACAGCAGCCATTTGGAGGTGAATAAAGTACATTCCACTTGCAGCCCTGCCATGGCACAGGTACACAGGCCTGGATTCCCTGTATCCCACAGGAGAGAAGCCAGAGATGGGGACGACTTATAACCAGCCACACATGCAGGGGAGGCACAGGGGAGTCCTCTGCAGCAGCAGGAACCCACTGGAAATTAGTGCCTTGCAACAGAGGTTTTGTTTCTGTGACTTGAGCAGATATCTATATCCATTTCAAGCTAGACAGGATAAAAAAAGCACCAATTATCAAGCTAGATGCTTGTCCTTTCTTACCTTAAAAATCTATTAATTTGTATTTTAATCAATTGAATGCACTTGCCAGTTTTGTGACTGCAAATTTCTGTCCACCACAACCTGAAAAATGTAACACATTCCTGCCATATCATGCAAAGAACAATGGAGCATAATTATATTAAAACACCCTGTATAGTTGGCAACCTAAATATACTTATGTATACTAAGTGCCAGGATAAATTTAAGCAGTCTTTTAGAACTCCTGGGGTAACTCCTAAGAACTGCCAACACTTGTGAATTTCTAGCTCTCAAATATTAGCAGTCTCCTGTCAAGAACATCCAAGCTGCACAAAACAGAAGGATGTCTCAATGGTTTGAACAGAACCAGAGGAGGGAGTTGCATCTGGAAGCAGGTGCCATGCAACAGCCATGAGAATTTCTGCATTTTACAGGGTTTCTATTTTACTCTGAACCAGTGACTCAATGTTATATCTTCATCTTCTTTTCATGCCAATTTTACACTGACTTAACTCTATTAACATAACTATTACCTTTAAATGGCTTCTTTCAGATTCACACTGAAGTAGAAATCAGTCCTTAAAACATTGTTGATGTTGTCACTGACAGCTTAGAATAAATATTTTGTTATTTTATTTAACCTGACGTTTCCTTTTATCTACTAAATGCAGAACATGAAAAATACATACATACTTTACAGATTTGTGAAAACCTTTTGGAAGCTCTATAATTAATTTAATATGTGCTAAATGAGCATGCAGGGGAAAGGCAGTATCAATGGGAATCCATTCATACAATCATAGTTATGCAGTTCTACAAAAAACTTCATGTTTGTTAATTTTCCAGCAATTGCAATTTCCTATTTTAATTAAAAGGTCACAGAATTTAATCTCCCATTTCTCTTAGTTTAGCATCTTTGCACCACCAATGAAGACAATGTGACTTTGGGATTTTAGATGCTTAGCCAAAATACTCATCTGCCTTCAGGAAGGTTCTCTCTGCCATCCATATTCAGACACCCTGACAAGATGCTGATTAGTTAGTTATGTGTTTAATGCTAAAAGACATTTCTCTAGGTAGCTTAATTGGATCTAAGTGACTAAGTGAAGACATTTATATTTTAACTGATTGCACCCAAATCTATCTACAAAGTAATTGACAAACAAGTGGAAATGGCTGCAACTAAAGAAACTGGTCTGCAGCAAAATCAAGATAGTGGTAGCATTTCAAATAACTTGCCTTCTCATTATGGGCAGATAAAATTGAACCTTGAGGGTTTGATTATGGATCTTGAGACTGTGTAACACCAGGCAGGAGAATGAGTAATCCTGCCCAATGAGAGGCACAGGAGGAGCCTGAGAACCCTTGAAGAAAGAATGACCTTCACTGTGTTTTCTGTCTGCTACTGATCTCAGCCTTCCTGGAATACAGCTCATGACTCCATCCTCACTCTTGTCTCTCATCCAGTCCTTGCAGCATCATTTTTCTGTTGAAAGGACTGGATACCTTCAAATGGAAGAAGGAGAATAAAGGAGTTTCCTATGTAAATATAATTTAGCCCTAAGAATAAGAGTAGTGATGCTAATCTTTATGTTTGTGGTGGTTAGTGATAGTTCAACTGACATAAGGATAATGTGTGGCAAGGGTATTGAAGCTGATTAACTCAGTGGAAAATGAGTCCATGTGAGATAAACATGGTTTTATCTGTAATGCAGTTTGCTCAGTATCAAGATCATAAAATGAGCTACCCCCCATGTCCCTGCAGCACCCTAGAAAGTCTCTCCATCATTTTATAATGGCATAGCTAGACATATAACCCAAAAATCATTTCAGTATGGTTAACTTCAGATCATGTTATTCATATAATTAAGGCAAAGATCTACACTTTGACTTTCATCAGTTGTACAGAAAAAAGGAAAAAAAAAGAAATAAGACAATTATATTAAATATAATTATTTAGGATTTAGGTGTAACTATGCACCAGGAACTATACATATGCATTATTTATGACATTTAGGTGTTATACACTTGATGAGTAAATTATAGAAGTTACATTCAAATAGTTCCAGATGCAAAATTAGGAAAATGGCAAGCACAAGGAAGAATATCTACTGATAGCTCTATGAAGAAGTGGTACTGGCTGGCAGAAATACCTCTTTTGAAGAAAAAAACCTAAAAAAAGTAAAAAAACCCAGCTTGTTCTGTATGGCATTGAAATGAGATAAAATGGAAGAATATTCAGTGTTAAGTAAACTTAATAAACTAAAAGGACTAAATATTTATATCCAAATAATCAATATGGTGCACATGAGATCAGCTTCAAAGTATTTTAGAATGACCTAGATTTGCAATTTCCTTACTGTTCCCTTCAATTCAATAGATCCTTCTGTATGTAGTTATATTGACATCTATCTTCTTTTTTTGCCTTTTTTTTTTTTTTAAGACAGTAGAAGAAGAGAGCAAAGAGAGTCAGAGGACCTAGTTTGGCCCCTGACTGGGATTTTCAAAGCCAGGTGACCAAGTTTCATTAATATTCCTCAGTAGTAGAGTATCCAGCTGCTCTTTGTGCCTCAAAATGTGAGCAGGAAGAACAGAAAGCTACTTTTACCAAGATCAGAATGTTTATTTTAGTAAATACGTGTGTGAAGATAATCCTTGAAGATTAAAATTAGTTGGAAAATTCATAAACACAGGCTAACAAATTAGTCTGCCTTTTGCAGACTAATTTACATGTTCACTGCATAAGTAACACTATTAAAAAAACATCTATGACAAGCTATGGTAGAACCAGTCTGGTAATTATGTTTAATTTCTTTTCAGTGGCTTCAATTGTTTTTTGTTTGTTGGTTTGAGTTTTTTTAATGAAGAATAATTTCTTTCCATCAGTAGGTCTACTATGGCTGGTGGCTACAGTGGAACCCCCTGCCTCTTGCCCCCTAAAAGATGGCAGAGTGAGAAAGAGAAATAGCTGCACTAGTTTGCAGCATTACACTGATTATCTGAATACAATAAATTTTTTTCCAGTGATCTCAAAAATAGCTCATTCTGCAGTTTTTGAGAGTGAAGACAAATGTTAGGTTGCTGCAAAATGGAAGAGATGTGACATTTTCACTCACTCATGGAAATGTGATGTGAACAATCAGAAACATACGTTCTGAAAAAAGCAAGATATTATGAATACTCTGTGGCAACATGTCCAGAAATCACATACCATAACATGAGTTACTATGGGAACTATTTGGCTTTGAGATCATCATGGAGGGTTTTTTTTTTTTCCCCCACCACATTAAAAAAAGAAACATTCACTTAAGGTTTTTTTTTCCTTTTTTTGCATTATCAGGCAACCCTGATTCCAACCTAAATACTATTTTACATTTGATTCCTTTTCTCATGAATGACACTGGGATAAAGCACTTTGTTTTTCTTAGGTAACTTTTAGTGTAAAAAAAAAAACAGGTTACATTTAGGGGAAAAAAAAAAAAACCCAAACCAAAACAACAACAACAAACTCAAAAAAACCCCAAACCAACTAAAAAAAAAAAAAAAGCAAAGCTGAATTTAGAAATCACTAAGACAGATGCTTTACCTGGAATATGCTAAAACTTGGCAAGTGTTGTTGAATTAAACATTTCTTCAGGAACAGGTCTTGTATCCATCTTCAGTATATTCTGTAAAATTCTGTAAAAACATATTTTCAAGTATGAAATGCAAGATGGTTCCTGTTGTACTTGTTGAAGAAGCAATAACAACAGAGCTCCAACATTAATAAGTAATTGTGAAAAATATAAATAATATTTAATCTATTGCCTTAGCTAAATTAAAAAGCAAATAACTTGATAATTTGCTTTGAGTTTAAGGAAAGAAAAGGCATAAGCAAAATGTTAAAGTAGTTAAAAAGCTTAATTTTCCTCCTTATGCAATTACAGTTTTGTATTGTTCCAAATAATTGAAATTTATTTTTCAAGATCAGCCATGGGAAGGAAGGGAATCCACAATGATGACTTTTAAGAATCATTACTATTAAAAAATTTTATTTTCAAGGTAATTTTCAACTGTGTTTGAAAGCCTCTCTTAGTAATTCAGTGAGATTAAGTTACACAGTGCCACAAAATCATGCCATTTCTAAAGCTACTTGTGGAGGACAGAAGGAACATGGATGTGAGGAAAGAATATTCTGAGGAAAGCAAGAAAGGAATTGTTCACAGTTATCCAACAGTACCTGCTCTACATTTGAATGCATTTGCATATAGCAAGTATACACATAAAATGAGACTAAAGACAAGCAAACAACCCATGTTGCTCAGCAAATATTTTCTCATCTTCCTCTAGGGTAGCTGTATAAAAACAACTGTGTTCGTGCATAGGAAAAAAAATCCTTACATTGAAATTAACTTCTCTATTCTCCAATGAATGCCTTGAATTTCACCTGCATCTTTTACCTGACTAAACAAAAATAAAAGTGACTGAGCAAAAAAGATTGTTCATCAGTGTGGTGGGTTTAGGAGTTCCCATGTGGTTTTGGCCCTTGTAATTCACCTTGTTTTAAAATAAAGCAAGCAGTCAAACAGAATCTGCTTTGTCCAATGCCTGCTGATGATTTTTCTATTACAGTTTTCCTAGTTGTATTTCTCAGTATTCTGTAATAGCCCAGGAACACAGAGGCCCTGAAGCCACAATAATTTAAGTGCATTCCAGACATATTTGTCAAGGAAATAGTGACCAGGGCTCACATCCATGCAAACAATAATTCATGCCTCCAGAGTCCACAGCCTCTGTGGTTGAGGACATAATTGGTCAGTCAAACCACTCCATAGCACAAGGTGGAAATTTGCCCACAGAAGCTTTAACATATTTCTGCACTGGACATTGAGCAGTGAAACATTTTTATATATTCTGCACAAGACAGAACACAAACTTTGTTGATATTTTAATTTATCATTGATATGCACAATCTAGAGCAGTCACTGCTGAGATTTTTTTGGGGGGGAGAATTATCAGAAGATGTGATGCCTCATTTGCTGGATAATAAATGTTCCATCATGGTAATAACTGCAGGGAAGGGTATATTTCTGAAGCACTTTTCTAACTGGAGAAATGGATTAAAGAGATTACCATTTCATCAAAGTGGCAGAAGAGTTGAGAGGAAAAATGGAAGAAAATTTTTGTATAATTTCTGTAGAGTTGCTATTTGTCAAACCCCAATGGCATCAATCACACTATAACTTTTCTTCTGATGCAATCACATCAAAAAATGTGAACTTTCTCTTTAATATGCATGCATTAGAGTAAAAGAAGAGATATAGTATAGGAAAAAGTGGATGTTTCTTTGAATTGCACTAGCATCTAGATAAGAAAAGTGCAAATGATACTAAAATTTTCATTTCGGTTTACAAGCAAGCAGTGTGTTTCTAAGATTAGAGATGTCTTTATTAAATTTTAACAATGTACTATCAAGATACCAGATCCTGTATATAAATAAGAAATAAATTAACTCCTAGACATGAGATTAACATATAGAAAACTTGAGTAGTCTGACATTTTTGAAGAATAATGGTGATTAACGTGCCTGGCCTGCATTCAGTCAAGAACCATGTTAATGGATTTCAGAGAAGGCATTCCTATCGACCCATGCAACCCTAGAGTGAAATCATTAAAGAACAAGAAATACCCAATCAAAGAATTTGCTGCATGTAAAAATCCAAAATTTTGAAATAGTTGCTGAATTAAACCAGGAAGGCATAAAAGTCAGATCACAATTTTTTTTTTTATGTGTCTTTCCCTATATTTTACAATATTCTGTTTCTCTTTAGCTCCCCTCTTCCTCACATTTCAAACAAAACACTTCATTTTCTTCAGAAATTCATATCCAAAAGTTATAGTTAGCAGTAGGATGATTTCCATATGTTATTCAAATAAGATTTGAGAGGCATCCAAAAGCTTAAACTGTGGTGGAAATGTTGCCCGAGTGGTACTCTGTCTATTAGAACACAATGTTTACACTTGGGATATAACTTAAGTATGGCAGAGAATATTATTGTACCAGAGGGGAAAACTGAAAACAAAGAAAATAACATAGAAAATCAAATAGCTATTCATTAAAAGTTTTAAAAATCAACGTATGTCACAGTTACCTGAAAAAAGTAACATGCTTTTTGGATTAGCCCTGCAGAAATTTTAATTCAGGCTTCTGAAAACTAGACAGAGAAAAAAAAGACTGCAGTTCCTTTGACATTTTGTTAATAATAAAAGGATTAGAAAAATTACAACAGAGCTACAATCACTTATAAATAGAGTTTATCAGAATTTTCTATGAGGTGTCATAGATATTTAACTCCTCGTTAAAAGGCTACAGTGTGTTCATACTTTGCTATTTGTTTAGTTATTTACATAATTTAAAGTATTACCTACCAATTAGCATATGTAGATTAGATCATAGTGATACTTCTCTGCAGTGAATTCTGGGTTTCTTTGAAGATGTGTTTGTTATTTTGTCTATAATTAAGCAGCTATTCTCCATCCCCCAAGATATCTATGTGCCTCTGTAGACAAGGTTTAGATCTGTGCTCACCTTACAGAGGATGCTCCACATTCTGCAGCTGCAGTTTTCCAATTGCCTTCATGACTTGAAACATAAACCTGCAAGAATATAACCCCAATTGGTTAATGGCTAATTGTACTATAAAATCTGCTGATATTTTTCACTATTTCTCTTCCTCTTAAAAATTACTGCAAAAATGGGAAACTGCATTGTGTTGGGGAATCCTTTGTCCACTTATGGAAAATTCAGCCTCTGCTCCTTGGTCAGACTGCTTGTTTAGTGCCCAAGAGTCTCAACCCAGAGGATGAAGGCCTGGTTATTGAAATAATTGCTGCTTTTGGACTTTCAGTGCAGATGCTGCTGTGAAATCAATTGCAATGTATCACTGTTCTGCACTCTTCTCTAGGCTAGAAGTAATGCACCTTGATGGTTCCAGAATTTCAGTTTCATTGTCTATGTTTGTTTTGGGTTTTTACCCCATAATCTGAATCATAAACCATAATCTGAAATCAGAAAAAAAATATATTTAATTTAATGCATCTTTCAAGACTTTAATAATTATTCCAGGAAGAAATTTTGTAATCTTTTTTACACAGCTGTAGTAACAGCTAACAGATTTTTCTGATCTCATTGAAAGTTAAATCATCTCTAAGAAAATTAAAAGAGCTATTAGAAAAAGGTAGGTCAAAAATCAAGTTGATTCATATGATTCTATGATCTCTGGACTCCCAGTTGTTAAGAAGTGCAAGAGACCAGCACAATTGCAAGACCATTTCATCAGATCACTGAAGACCTGCTGTCAACAGCTTGGAGTGAGAGGAGGGAGGAGAACACCCTGGCACTTACAGCACATCCAAGTGTAGCTCCTGGCAGTGAAATCCTCTGCAATCACAGTTACAGCTCAAGATATTCTTTCCAGGCAATAGAAAAAGCCCATTAGGAGAACAGTCATGCAAATCTGCCAGGCCACCCCTTGGCTCCCTCCACTGTAGGTACAGCTGCCTGCCTTGAGAATAGCACTGAACTACCAGAGTGCATTCAAATATTGAGCTCATTTTCCACCATGCTACCTATGAAACCTGAGTGCAGTGCAGAAAGAAACCCAACAGTTTACTGTTGCTACATGTTATTAGCCTATCACTGGTCCACTGAGGCGTGCAAACACTTTGCAATTCTTTGCCAAGACACCAAAGTTGAAATAACTGTAACACTGCCAACAGTCTGCCTGCTCCAGAAAGGAAAAAGAGCAAAGCTTGACATTTTACACTGCATTCCCTGCAAAAAAATACTGTATTTAAAGAGAGCAAGAGCCCATATCCTGATGGTCATCAGCCTTCTGTTGGGGGAGCTCCTGTCAGCTCCATTTTCTTCCTCTTGGCAGAAAATGACACTGATTAGGGCCTCCTAGCTTGTCTGGCAGGAAGGGAGAGACAATTTTTTCTAAAAAACTGTGGACTTTTACTTAGATTGGATCTACAGCCAGCAAAGTAGTAGTAGCCTAAACATATTCTCTTCTAAAATGCTGTAGCTCTGATGTTTTGCTTTCTGTCTGTGAAGAGATCTCCAAGACCTTGTTAAAATTCTAGACTACCCTCCTTGAACTGGAGATGTAAGCATGTGGTTTATGGGGCCATTCATAAGGCCAAGCAGAATGACTTGTTGAGTTCATATTTACTGACAGAAAAAGTAAAATTGGAAGTAAAAAGTTCTTCAATTGCTGCCTCTGTAATTAGCTAAAAAGTCACCATATTTTTATGGTCAGCCACCACTCAGGGTGGACCAGCCAGGATAATAAAAGGAAAGCAAATTTGCCCAAAGGAATTACCAGGACCTGACCCTCTAACAGAAACTGTGAATAGGATTAAAGGATTAGATGAGGACACTAACAATAGTGACAAAATGTTTGAGACAGCTTTTAAAGAGCACATTAAGGAAAGGTGGGATAACTTGGACAAAAATATCACATCACTAAGCCAAGAGCCAAAACAGTGACTGTAATCTCTTGCTGTATACACAAAGATAATAAATGGTTAACTACCCACTTCTCTCTTTTAGGGCATATCATGTCATGGACACAGCACTATAAAAAGTATCTGCAAAGAACACCTTGACCTCATTACATGATCAAAATCATAGACTTTTCAGCAGAAGTCATAATGCACAGTTTTTTCCACAGTACAGCCAGGAAGGGATATGAAATGCTCTGAAATGGAGTATTCCCTCAAGTATTCCCTAAAGCCTGAGGAAAACCTGAAGGAGCTTGATATTAGGGTAGATGGAAAAGAAGTCCACAAATAACTACAAGAACATCTGAAATATCACAAGAAACAAAACATCTCCTTCACAAAAAGGACTACAGTGATTTTTAACACATTTTTTGCACAAAGGCTACACTGATTTTTTAACATTTTATTTCCTTCTTTTCCTGAATACTTAAACATTGAGAAAAACACAATGAATTCAGTCATTTTTCTGGTAGGCTTTCCTATATTCATTAATAGCCAAGTAATTCTGTCTGTAGTTCCACCCATCTGTATAATTGCACAACATAACATGACCCTAAAAATACAGTAATAAAAAGAGCAACCCTGCCATACAATACTAAAAACAGCACTCAGCAGAAGGCCAGACTTCTAAAAAAATAGATTAATAGCTATTTTAAAATAAATAATAATACCATGGTGAATGCTTCACACAAATTACTGCACTAAACTAGTAACATGGTAGTTTAACCAAGAGATGAAATATCCTCATCTTGCACAGTGGTCAAGCCATTAAAATAGTGATGAAAGACCCCTGAAGGAAGTGATCTTTTTTTGTGCTTTCCTGCCTATAACCACAAAAAGCAAACCTTTGTCCATTCATTGCATTTGGGAATTTTTCACATTGACTGAAAGGTGGGGAAAAAAAATTGAGGATTTCAAATTTATCAGGTGTTGTCTATCTTTGAGGTGCAGCCACAAAGCCACAAGGAGGCATGAACAGAAGATATCTCGATTTACTGTGCACCACTCTCCTGTCAAATGTTGAGAATTTATTGCTCCCATTAGGCTTTAATGAGAGGTCTCATCAGTTTAATGGAGTTAGCCTACAAAACATTTCTCAGATGTTGTTCACCTGAACAGCTGGTTTCTGTTAGCATCCCAGTCTTCTCTGGAACAGGGTGATTAATCCCATTCTAAGCATGTCTAAGGCTGTTATCTTCTCAGAAGCATTTCCTGTCCTCTCATTTTCTCAGTCCAGTTTCAGTACTTACAGGCTTCAAAACAATTTTTGTTGTTGCTGGTCAAAGACACTAAAACCAATTTCACATTTTCAGGTTGGTTTTTTTTTTGCTTTTTTTTTAATTATTATTATTTTTTTATTTTTCATTAGATGAATCAGTAGAATACCCTCTTGGATACCTACTTTGCTAATTTTGTCAGGTTCCCAATAGAAGTAAGCTAGAGATTTCTGAAACAAAACCCAAGTCTGAGGGGTAAGTTTGATAACCTTCCCTACATTCCAGATCTTCAGCAGGCTCCTCAGAGCACTGTGCATGTAAATGTAACCATACAACACACCCTGACTACCTAAGGCAAATTTGGTTGCCATCCTAAAACCCAACATCACAATGTAATTTACAAAACTGGATGCAGGGATGACTGTAAGTCATCCATGATTCTGCCAGATGTTTTACACATCTGCCTTGCATGTTCCTACCCCCCATCCTTGATGTCAGCTACAGCTTGGGTAGCCTACTTACACCTCTGCTTGTACCCAACCAGTCTATTCAAAAAGCTGCTGCTAAAATTATCTCTTTCAGGCTGCTCAGACACTGCCAGATATTCATATTCAAATCAAACTCTTCATCCTCTCCTTCAGGTTCAAACTTCTCATCTCAAGTCCAGAAATATACAACACACACCTATAGCTTTGCTTTCAATTCAGCCTTTTAATTCTAAAACTTCCCTTCTTCCCATTATATTCTTGTGACTTTCGTGTCTATTTTATCTATATTGTCCCTTAAGTTCAGCAGTTTCTGTCTGGACAGAAAACTCATGAGGTTCCTAAGTTTAGGTCCTTCCATAAAACACATTTATCTGAAAGGGTAGAGGCAGCTTGAGGAGAAGGGGAGTTTAACTACCACCTCTGAGCCTACAACAAAATCACCAGGAGTCACAATTGTGTTGTCTCAGACAGCATTACACTTCTGCACATTTTGAGACTTTTAGCTTCAGTCAGGATAACAGCCACTCAGACAAACTGCAAGTCATCTCACTTAAAAAATAGAAAAAAATCCAAGAAATTTCAGTCCAAGGTGATTCTCAAACTCTTATCTTTCTAACACACTGCAAATCTTTTGCAAAGCTGTTTTGTTGTAAAAGCAATTGGATCTTTGTCTTGCAGTGTGTGTTTATTTTCATTTCTAACTGACTGAAAGAGCTCCTGACACTGGTAATCCAAAGAGAGCACACAGAAAGTAAAATAACAATCCCCCATTTTAGGCCTAATTTTACACTGCTCTGATTTCATCTCCTATATCACTGAATTCAATTAGCTTGCATCTATTTTCATTTAATCTATTTAATCTCTCAGCACTGAGCTGAGAGTAGCACAAGGCTGTGTTGCTGTTACCCTGCAACTGCTGCTTGCTCACTCACACTTCATATTGTCAAGTACACCCTCTCCATTTCATACCCATCAACAGCCCAGACACCAAGTCAGAGGTGGAAAAAAGAAAAACATAAATGAATTTTAAAAAACCAAACCAACACCAAACCAAAAATCAACAATTTTCTGAAACTCCCCACCTGTTAATGCTTGTTCTCAGGCACAGGCTTGTGTTTCACTGAGGCTCTCACTGAGGCTTCCCATGGTTATCACAAGAGAGCTGAGTCCACAGGTGGTACCCATCGTGATGCTGAAAGCTGGAAGGAGATCTGTTCTTTGACTATGCTTCACTTTAATTATCAGGTTATCACTCTGCCACTCTTTTCTGTTTGCTCTGCTTTGCTCCATTTCCTGCAAACTGATAAAAAAACAAAAAACCAAACAGAAAACAAAGAAAACAAGAACAAAGAAAAAAAGAAAAAGACAGCATGTGACTTTCAGAACTTGTTATCCAAAAACTTTTTATACCTGAAAGTACATTTTCATCTTTTAATTCTTTCCTAATTACTTTGTGCCCTGCATTCAGCATTTCCCTATCAATGACATAAAAATATTATCTTTTCATGTTGCCAGCAGAGAGTCAGAGACCTCAGAGTTAAATCCAGTACATGAAATGATACTAAACCTCCAGCTCATTTCTCTCACCCTTATTTCTTCCTCTGACTCCCTAATTCCTCTGTGTTACATTGTTGGTATTCAATGCCTAGAGTGAATAGTTAGCTCCAGATATAGAAAGAAGTTTAATACTTAAGTAAAATTATGACATATTATTAGGTTTTCACTGTAGAAAAAAAAAAAGATAAAATCTTTAAAGATCTTATGTTGAATTCTTTAAAGTTGTAACAAATGTTTTATCTAAGGATCAAACACCTTTTGAAGAATGATAGGTAAAGCACAGCAGAAGTTCTGCTGGCTTCAGCTTGTGGAATTTCTCTTCACTTAATGTCTGTCTTTTTCTTTTTTTTTTTTCTCTCCTGTATAGGATAAAGGCTTACAAACTCACAAAACCACAGGCACGGGGACAATTTAATTCACTAAGTTTCTACAGGAGGATTCAGTTTTCAGAAGTCTAGAAATCCTTGGGAACTGTTCCATAATTCTTAGCTTTATAGATAACAGATAGTTTGAAAAAGGCTGTTACACAGCAGAAAGTACATAGAGAAATAAATATAACCCCTTGCAGAGATACAATTGTGTGCACATCCAATAGATTACATAAACAAATATTATCTCTATATGAGAATATGCTTATTTGTTATTAATATCTATTGTGTCTCTGGAGAAGTATGGACTAGAACTTGTAAACTAGTACAGTACTTCTGCTGGAACCCAGTAGAGCAAGCCCTGTTTGACACCTAAGTACAGACAAGGGCACCCTGGTCCACTTCACACCTGTATGGTCCTGAGTATAGTCCAAAGTTTGGTCCAGAGTCATTCATCCTCAATGACAAAGCCTCCAATGCTGCTTCAGGCAGGCAGAAATAGTGCCATCAAGGTAAGAAACTAACAAATGCAGGATGGAAGATGATACAGGGGAAAACAGGACAGGTTTAGAAGGGTTTTTTTTGTATTTTCCTGGGTTAGTTAGTGGTTTTGTTGGGGTTTCTTTGTTTGATTTGGGGGGTTTTGCTTGTTTGGCTTTGGTTGAGTATGTGGGAGGTTTTATTTTGGTTTTTTGTTGGTTTTGTTTTTCAATGGCTCCATTTGTAGGACCAAAGCAGGGCTCACCTTTTTCACATCAATAGTTCCTCCCCTACCACATTTAAAGACTTTGATGTAAATAATCAGCTTAATACCCCAAAACAGGTGGAAATTTCCACACGTTTTCCTTGAACATGTTTTCATAATATAATTGTCTGCACATATTTGACCAAAAGCTGTAAGTCTGAGCTTCATAACCTTTAGGTCTTTCAGCTACACTCAGTGCTGAGAGAACAAGGCAGAAAGCCCAGGGGGCCCCACTTTTCACAGGCAGGGTGCTGCTGAGAAGCAACCCCTGAGCCCAAACACCCATGTTAGATTTCTCCCAGTATGCTTGCAAACAACATCAGAAGAGAGGCTTGATCCCAAGCCAATCCAAATATGCTTTTGTAAATTATTCTGGTTTTAAAGTCTCAAACTCTGGCTACAGAGAGGTCTATGGGGAGGTTAACACTAAAACCAGTTTGACAGCCCACGTTACCTACCCAACACAGATATCTCCTGTGGCTCAAGAGTCATTGCATATATCATTTCCTCATCTCACCACCCCTTTTCTTTCAGAGCTGGTCTTATGAGAATTCTTGCCATTTAAAGAAAAGGTACTAATAATGTTTCTTTTGACAAGTCAGATTTTTATGATAATGAATAAAGTGAATAATTACTACACTGTTCCCTTTAGAAATAGCTAAAGGCAAGTTAGATGGTCAGAAGGGGAAGCAGCACTTGTTTTAAGGGTGTGATTCATTGAGAGGAGGTGGGAGAAGAAGGGCATCATTTGCTGTAATCTTCAGAGAAATTATAGTGAAAGGCCATTAGCACAACAATACTTTTTATGTTAACTGACTACAAGAAATGGCAACAGGGAGAGTGTCCTACAGCATTATGGCAACACAACAGAAATGGCAAGAAATAATTGGAATGGTCAACTAAGGACAGAGCTTTTCTACTTCCTCCCTGGGGAAACACTACACCAAAGTAAGATACAAATTATAGTCACTATTTAGAGAATCAAATGTCCTCGATCAAAATTAATGATAACAAGCTACTGTTTTGAAAAGCATGTTTCACATTTTGTCACTTTAGGTGAAATGTGCTAATAGATCATTTAAATTTTTTTATCAGAAGCCTTTCTTCAGTAGTTTGTGACCTTTCCATGGTGAATAGTTTAGGTAAAATTTTGTTAATATACTTCACTGTCAACAATAAGGCTTAGAAAAAAACATTCTTTGTCTTTCCTCAGGTGAGCTTTGACTAACACTGGTTTGGAATATGAAATTTTACACTGGGTGGGGCTGTAAAAAACCTTCCCTTCTGCCTTGAATCCACCTCTTGCCACCTCCATACGAGTGGATCCAACTGTAGTCACAATACTAGTTGCCAAAAGTGATCTGATTTGAACAGAGCTACTACAACTCCATAAGCAAGGTTCCTTCTGTCCTTCCTCTCAATGCAGCGTGGGCACCTGTGGCAATGCCTCCAGCCACATTACCAATTTGCAGCGTGGTAATAAGAGAAAGAGAAAGCTAACTGCCTGGAATAAGAGGATAAAGGTAATGGAGCAGAAAAAGAATCGAAAATATGAGACATTTCAACGTTGTTGTAACTGTCTGTACCTAGAATTTTTTGGCCACAATTTTCTCGCCTAGGACTCAGACCTAAGTTAACAGCTGCATAATCCTCTGCACTTTTCAGGGTGTTTGTGCTTCCTTCCCTCTGGAGAGCACTGTTCTCTTTCTGAGAAAAAGATAACCTTATGTCAGTGTGACAGAAACTTAGGAACTCTGCAGCATCTTAGCCAAATCCCCAGCTGAGAGTAGAACTAAGGTTGAACCTCAAAGCAAGAGTAAATCTGAATTTGTATCCTCATCTTATGCTGGAGCTCAATGCAGGCAGCCAAAAATCAATGCACTAGAGCTAAAAGCTTCAGTATACTGAGCCCCCAACCAGCTTGCTCCTGATTTTTTTTCACCTCTTTTCTTTGTCTCTAAGCAGTACTTTTCAATCAGTAATATACTGGTGTCACAGGAGGCTGTATATCCTCACAAACAACCCTGAGGATCCTCATTAATCCAAAGAATTCATTTTAGATCCTGTCCATTATGCAAATAAGAGGCACAATTTATTCTCTTTTTCTGTGTAGCATTGATTTATGCAATTCCAGGTTAGTCTCAACTATACTTTTTTTAATTAGAAAATAAAAACAAAGAAAAAAAGCAGCTACAAGATTAAAAAAAAAAAGGAAATCTGAAATATAGTTTATAATAAATTTTAGAAGTGCAACTGCACCTAAAGGTGTGATATAGAAATTATATTCATCATACAACTTCTGGGGGACAGGGGGACCATAAGCCAACAATGCACCCCTGCGGCCTAGCAGGCCAATGGATCCTGGGGGCATCAGGAGGAGTGTGGGCAGCAGGGCAAGGGAGGTTCTCCTCCCCCTCTACTCTGCACTGCTGAGACCCCACCTGGATACTGTGTCCAGTGCTGGGCACCCCAGTTGAGGAAAGACAGAGATTTACTGCAGAGAGTCCAGTGCAGGGCACCAAGATGCTGA
>JAOEGS010001554.1:0-11920 GCA_025447755.1 Corythornis vintsioides
TTAGGGCTTTTTTTTTTTTTCCTTTTTTTTTTTTTTTTTTTTCTTTTTCTTTTTTTCCTCCTTAATGCTTAGAGAGGAAATGAACACGTCAAGAAATGTACCAGTCAAGGAGTTACTTATTCAGGAGCTTGCAAGTGTCAGTTCACTTATGTGATGGCTGATGCAAAAAGCGCTCTCTGTCTCCAGGTTTCTAACTCCAGAACCTACCCCAGTCTCAGCTGCTGGTCCTCCTTTTGTTTTGATTTTTTGTTTGTGTTTTTGTTGTTGTTGTTTTTATTTTTATTATTTATGTATTTATTTTATTATTATCATTACTAGTGTTATTATTTCCCCCCGTTTGGTCTTGATTTCACTCTATCTGAGGTGACCTTTATTTATCGGTATATTCACTCTCCTCTTTCTGTTTCCTCTCCCCCTTAAAAAAAAACCCGACCCGAACCCGAGGACAGCAACCGTGCTTTAGCACACCTCTTTCCCCGTGCTGTTCCCGGGGAGGATGTTGAGCTGGGTGAGCTGGGCGGCGTGCTCCTTGGCCTTCAGCCGCAGGGCGGCGATGCTGGAGGCCCGCCGGTCGGCGGCGGCGCTGGCCGGGTCCCCCAGCCCCGCCGAGCCCACCGCGCCCTCGGCGGCCGGCGCCGGCTGCCGCAGCAGGGCCGCGGCGCTGGAGGCGCTGCCCAGGGGGGACATTGTGGAAAACAGCCTGCAAGGGAAGCAGAGACCGCCGTCACCTATCCGCCCGGCCACGCTCGCCTCCTTCCCGCCAGGCCGGGACGCGAGGGTAACAAAGACACCCCGAAAAAAAAAAAAAAAAAAGCGACTCTGGAGGGCCAAAGATTTGGGGAGGGGGGGAATTCGCCAAGGCTGAGCCTCCCTCACTTGCCGCTGTTGGGGTACAGCAGGTGAAGAAGCACATGCGCGTGGAGATGCTCCTAGGGGCTTTTTTCCTTAGCTAGTGCTAAATATATATATATATGGAACTCTCCCAGTGCTACGAAGGCTGCGCGCGGGCGCACGTCCATTAACCGTGCCTCGTCCCGCTTCGCCTGCTCCGGGGGGTCGGAACCTGTGGCCCTCTCCGCACCGCAACGGGGCGGCCCTGGCCGGCCACGGGCTGCGACGGTTGTGTCGGCCCGGGCGTTCCACTGTGGCCGCAGAGCGCACGGATGGAGCACAGTACCCACGGGAGCTGACCCGCCACGGGCCTCTCGGAACGGCTCAAATCCACCCGTGCCTTCTGCTAAGAACCTGCCCATGACAGACACCACGGGGTGAGGGACATCTGGCGGCGGTTACAGTGCCCAGAAGGTCACGGCGCCGACTCATCCTGAACCGCCAAACACCAGCAAAGTCTCCCGAGGGGCAAAGCAGCAGCCACGCGAGCATGCAAGGACACCCCACACTCGTTTAGATTCTGCGTGGGGGGCCCGATTTCCACGGGGGCCCTGATCCGTCCCTGTCCCCTGAGCGGGGCTGAACGACCTCGCGCAAACCGCGGTGCTCGGTGACCGGCCGCCCCCACGGGGAACCCGCCGGACCCGCGGCGGTAGGGGGTGGGTGGGCGGGCGTGAGAGCCTCCGTCGCCCAATGAGAGGCCGGGACGAAAACACGTGACCCGCGCGGAGCCAAATCGTTTCTCCGGCCGCCGGCGCTCCGACTCTGGGCGCCGGGGCAGTCCGCGAAAGACGGGTCCCGCGTGGGGCCGCTCCAAGGCGTGAGCGGCAGCGCCGCGGGGCGCGGGTTCGGTCCCCAAGCGCACGAGATCGACAAGCGACACGCGCCCCGACGGCGCTTCTCCGAGGGTTGCCGCCCCCCCGTCCCCAGGGTCCCCCCGTCCCCCCCTCCCCGAGGTGCCGCGTCGCGCGTGGGCGGGCGGTCGGTACCTGCCGAAGGCGGGGCTGATGAAGGCGGGGTGGCGGAACACGGCGGCGCCCAGGAAGGTGCCGAGGCCGAGAGGGGTCCCGCCGGGGGGCAGCGCCGCGGAGCCGGGGGGCGGCGGCGGCAGGCTGGGGAAGGCGGCGGCCGCGGCGGCGGCGGCGGCAGCAGTCCAGGCGGAGTCTAGAGCTGGGTGATGAGGAGGGAAAGGACTAGCATCAAGGTATGGACTGAGGGGGTGAGTTGCTGACAGGGGACCAGGGAAAGGCAAACCTGGGGGGTGTGTCTGAGCCCCAGCCTTTTCCCTCTTCCGCCATTTAGCCCTACGGTTCTGGAACCATACCTGAAAGCCAAAAGAAAGACCGGTTTTAATACTGCGGTTTTAATACGGCGAGGCGAGCCCCGCGGAAGCCACGCACCAGCCCGACGTCGCCCGCTCCTCCGCGCCGAGGGCACCCTCAAAGGGGCCGGTCCGCGGGGGCCACTCGTGTTAGCGCCGCTTTGCAGCCCCGGCTCACCCCGCGGGCCCGTCTGCGGCTTTCGGTGGACCCCCCGGCCCAGCCCCGGGACTCTGACGTCCGGCAGGTCGGGGGTACGGGCAGCCGCCTGCTCGGAGCTTGCGCCTTTGCAGTCTCGCCGCGCTGGAACAGCGGGAAAACGATTTGCCCCTGGGACTAAGGGGGTATTAATTCCTCACGCACACCCACAACGGGAGCTGTGAGGCTTTATTTCGCTGAAGGGGATATTTATAAATAATATCGTTTGAGGATCATGGAGTTTTTAATTTTACTTTCCTTTCAGATTTAGAGCGAGGGAAAAAAAAAATCACTAACGTCTGAAACAAACAAAAAACAAAAAACAAACAAAAAAAATTGCGAGGCATCCAAAGCAGCCAATACACTTTTCCAGGATGCTCTTTTAGGATCTATCTTACAAAAGTAAGTTAGGACGCTGCGGCAGTGTCGTCCCTTGACTCTTCTCCCCCTCTCAGAAAGCAAAAATCATCAACTAGTGCGGGCTTAAAACAGGAGAGAAGTAGAGGGGAAAAACTAAACAACAACAAAAAAAAAAACAAAAAAAACCCACAACCCCACCACTTTTCAAAGGAAAATAAAACATTCGCTTAATAACCCAGTGTGAGACATCACACGCACCTAAGGAGAAAGACCTTGAGAGAGACACACACATTTGTAATTCGTTTTGGGCTGAGTTCTCCTTGTTGGGTTTGGCGTTGTAAGCTCAGGGTGAGACCCCTTCTCTCAGGGAAGGAAGAAAGGCACCCGTGCTGCGGGTCTCTCCGTATGGACACTCGGCAAGAACTGATCCCCATGCGTGTCTATCTGGGTGCCCACGCGGGAACAGGCATCATATTCGCGGGGACGCCAGCAGCCGGGCACGGGGGGGAGCGTCTCTCCCAGCTCAAACTCAATTAGCAAGCTGTCCTCTCTGCAATTCTCCCTTATTGAATTAATAAGTCTGAGTACACCCAAAGGTAAACGAAGGGACTCTCATAATTCATATTCCCTTAATTACATCTTCTCCCGTGAATAGAGGGGAGAGAAAGGGGGTGTCTTTCTTTTTTAAAAGTTATTTAACTTTCCCACGACTTGTTCCCCTGAGCTGAAAATACTGATTTGCTGTCACATCTCTGTTTGACAATGGAGAAATGTGTCAACAGAAAGGAGGGGACAAATCTCATCATTAGCCACTCTAATGCAAGAAGCTGTTCTGTATTAAATGAGCCATATGGAATTTATTATGTTTTATCAGCGCCCGATTTTAACTGTAAAGTGATTTGCTCAGCTTCAAACCCAGACACATCTGTTTTCTGTTAGCAATCAGGGCATCCCAATGTTTATCGTCTCTTTGGTTATGAGACCCGGGTTGGGAAATGCACTCTGGTATGGGGCGACAAACACCTTTAATAGCATTGCACTCACTCACTATTAGATCAATGCAGGCTTATTGCTATCAAAAATGGGAAATCAAATAGCATTAGCCAGCTCCTTGTGCAGGCGGAGAGGAAATCAAACAACATTTCGCCTTCAAATGGCCCTGTTTGTTCTAGCACTAAGTGGGCTTTTATGAAGCCCGATTGGAGATTTGATGGCAGCCAAATACCCGGCTTGTGGCCGAGCGGGTCTCTAACAACCGAAGCCCCGTGGGGGCCCCTCGGTTTAATCACATGGGGGTTCGCCAGCCGATAGCTCGGCCCTGCTGGGGCAGGGGACATACACCCCACCCCGCCCCGGGTGCCACCAAGGGACGCCCCGGCCCCACCGCTGCCGTCACTCACCTGCACTCGGGCTTCGGTCAGATCGAGCCTCATGGCCAGCTCCTCCCTGGGGGAGACACACACGCTGCCGTCAGCCCGGGACACCCCGAATTGCCCCCCCAGCCCGCGGCTCTGCGTGCCAAACGGGACTCAAATCCCGGTGTCCGGGAGGAGCAGGGCCGGGCCGCAAGACGACACCGCCTGCTGCAACCCTCGGCCCGGCTCCGGGACGCTGGGCTGGGCACCCGTCGGCACTACCGAATTTTAGCACTCCCGAGTTTTGGCACTCCCCGCCGCTTCCCAATTCAGCCGGTCCCCGCCGCAATCGCGGCGCAGGAAGACGGCAACCGAGCCGCCACACGCTGCGGCTGGCTTTGCCATAATTAAGGCAAATCGGAAACCATTAAGGCTTTAGAAAACCGCTCATCAGCTCTGTACCCAGACGAGGAGAGATCCTTGCATAACTGGGAACCCGCTGCCGCCAGGCCGCCCCCGCACTGGCCGGGTGTGAAAAGTCCCAGAGGAAAAGCCAAAGCCGTAAAAACACCAACCTAAAAAGCGCGATTAATACACAGCCTCAGACAACATCTTCCGAGGCCACGGCCGAGGCCAGCCAGCTCCCCGAGGTGAGCCCCGAGGGCGATGCCCGACACCCAGGGTGGAGGAACAAAATGCCCCCGCGGACACCCTCCCGTGTTTTGCGAAAACCCGGCAAAACAAACTATAAACCGTGAGAGTCTCCTTGATCGAAAAGTGAGGAGTTTGGGGGATCAGCCTTCTTCTGGGATAAAGGCGGGGCAGAGGCACCTATTTTCGAGAAAGGCAGGGAGCGAGTATGCGGTTCTGCCCCTCTCCCTGCCTGCGTTTCCCGAGAAGGAGCCTCCGGCCAGACTCACCGTCGCGGGGCTCCCGTTTTCAACGGAAAAATGCTCCCGAAAAGGCGGGCTGAGCCGAGCCGGGCCCCGCCAGACCCCTGACGGTGGCTCCGGGCAGCGAGGGGCCCCGACGTACCCGGACAGTATTTTTAGGCAGTGGCTCTTTAATCTCTGTCCCTGCCCGGGTCTTCCCCGGGCCGGGATCCAGCCTCACGGGGAGTGCGTAACCGATCCGGGCGATGGCCGCGGCGAGGTGGGAAGAGGGCAGCGGGTAAAAATAGACCCCGGCGGCGGCCTCCAGGCAGAACCAGCCAGGCGCTGCCGGCCCTGGGTCCCCAACTCAGCTCGATCCTGCTCCCCAACCCCTCCCAGCCAGGGAGCGCCCAGGGCAAGGTTCACCCCGCAGGGGTGGTTTGGAGGAGGGGGTACAGGACACCGCTGTCCCGTCCCGTCCCCTCGGGGCTCGCCCGCGCCGCGCTCGGCCGGGACTTCGGCTCCAGTACCTGGTGAAGACGTCGGGATAGTGGGTTTTCTGGAAGGCCCTCTCCAGCTCCTCCAGCTGGTAGCTGGTGAAGGTGGTGCGGTAGCGGCGCTGCTTCCTCTTGAGCAGCCCCTCTTCGGAGTCACTGCCGGCCGAGAGGCAGACGCTTTCTTCTCCGTCCTTGCCCTCGCCGTCCTCGGGGTGCAGCAACAGCTCCTCCTTGGGGGACAGATCCCCGCCCTCCGCCCCGGGGGCCGCGGCAGTGCCCCGGCGGGCCTCCTTCAGCAGCCCCCCGCCGTCCTCGCCCAGCAACTCCTCCTCCTCGTCGTCTTCCAGCTCCTCTTCCTCCTCGTCCTCCTCCTCCAGCATCTCTTCGTCGTCGTCGTCGTCCTCCTCTTCCACGGACGGCGCGGCGGGGCCCGGCCTCTCCTCGACGTGCGCGGCGGGGCTGCCCATCTCGTCCCGGGCCGGTGGCGGGGCCACGAAGGGCGCGTTTTCTCGGTAGCTCTTACTGCGGCTGATGCTGACCTGGGGCGCCTGGCTGATCTTCAGCGTGTCCCACGGGGCGGCAGCAGGGACGGGGCCGGCGCCCCCCTCCGGCCGCCCCTCCGGCCGGTCCCCTCGCGGCCCCGCTGCTCCTGGAGGCAGCAGCCGGCCCCCGCCTGGCCCGTAGAGCCGGCGCAGTTTAGGGGGAAGATGTAACTCGGCCGGCTCGAAAGGGGGGCTGCCCTTGGGGGACCCTGTGCCAGGAGGACAGCATGGGGGTCAGGCGGCCGCAGCAGTCGGATGGGACAGACAGTCATAGCAGAAGAAGGGTGAGAAGGGAAGAGAGAAGGGAGGGGGGGGGAGAGAAAGACACAGTCAGTGGGATCAGAGTGAAGAAACCGGGGTAAGACTCCAACCCCGCAGCCCCACTTCGGGCACCGTTTTCCGCCCCGCACCGAGAAAAGACCCC
Source organism: Corythornis vintsioides (assembly GCA_025447755.1). Classification (NCBI taxonomy): domain Eukaryota; kingdom Metazoa; phylum Chordata; class Aves; order Coraciiformes; family Alcedinidae; genus Corythornis; species Corythornis vintsioides. The sequence goes on from JAOEGS010001554.1 coordinate 6,459, forward strand.
AGTACCCCCAGACCAGCCCTTGCCTGCGCCGCTACTCTCGGCTTGGAGAGAAAATCCTCCGGGTCCCAGAGCCCATCCGGGAGATCCGCACAGAGGCGGGACGGGCGCCGAGAAACTCATTCGGCTCCGAGTCGTCATCTCCTCGGCAGCGGCCACCGCCGGGCCCCATCCCTCACGGCGGGACAGCGCCAGCCTCGCAGCCCGTGCTCGGGCTCTGCCACTTTTATTATTATTTTGTATCTTTTTGTTTTGTTTTGGGGATGGTTTTTTTGTGTGTGTTTTTTTTTTGGTTGGTTGGGTTTGTTTTTTTTTGTTACTCCCTCATATCGTTTTCCTCCGCCCCTCCAGTTTCCTTTTCGTTTTAGAGAATAAAAGCCCGCCCGGCTGTGAACGCTGGGGAAAGAGTGAGGGGCGCCGCTCGTGGGAGTCCCTCAGACGGGATTCCTGAGGCCCCGAAGAGGCTGCTCCCAACTTCGGGCCGTGGGCGGTGGCTGCCGGTGCCCCGTTATTATGGCCCTGCCCGTCGTCAGGCGCAGCCCCCAGTTCACTCGTTGAGATCCGTTACAGGTTTAAGACGAACGGCAGAGCCTTTCCCCTCACGAAGCACAGCTCTCACAGATTTATTTTAGCTTAAAAAATTATATAGATATCGAAAGCCGGTGCAACGTAAACCGGCGATACACGACCTACACGGAATTAACCGGGCTGACTTTCAGTCACGGTCCTGGCCGCGCTCTCTGTCAGCACTGCAGCCACTAACGAGCAGGGTTACGGGATAAGGGCAGCCGCAGTTTTGACACGGCTCCTGGCCGGGCGGGTAGGGGAGCGGAGCTGTGGCCGAGCCGCGGGATGCACAGGGTGATGGGATGGGACACGCATGTGGAAGCCCTGCCCTGCCCGACGCGGGGGAAACGGAGCGGGACGAGCGAGATGGGGTGGCGGGGCTTACCTTGGGCGGCCTTGTCGGTGTCAGGGCGGGCGGCGATGGCGGGTAGGCTGGGCGCGGCGCCGAGCAGCCGCACCTTGCAGGGGCTCCGCCGGCCCAGGATGCTGTCGATGCAGTAAGAGGACAGTAAAGTTGGCGATTTACTTTTGCACTCGGGGCGCTCCGCGCAGCTCTCCTCCGGGTAAGGGCCGCTCATGGCGGCGGCGGCGGGGCCGTGCCGTGGGGCCGGGGCGGGCTGCGGCGGCGCGGACGCCCCCGCGGCGCTGCCCTGTGCCGCCGGGACGCCCGTCACGGGGGGAGTGAGCGGCGGCCGCGGCGCTCTTGAGTCCCCTCGGCTCCACGTGCGGGCAGCCGCCCCCTGATTGGCTCTCGCCGGAGGCCGGGCGGCCGCCGACAGACGGCTCCCGGCAAACCCCGGCTCGGATCGCCCCGGATCGGCGCCCTCCCCGAGACGGCACGCAGCCCCACCACGCCCCGCCCCCTCGCCCCCCTTCCTGGAGTCGCAGGAGCGGAGGGACTCTCGGGGGCACCGTTGGGGGCGGCCGGGGTGGGCGGCGGAGGAGACTCCGCGGCACGCCTCACCCCGTGTCTGTGTGTGAGTTCCGCCCCGACGGCGGTCCTGCTCCCCGCCCGGCCCGGCCCTAGCCCCGGGCTATGCTGAGCGGGACGGGGATGTGCCCCACTGGGGAATCCGCTACGGGTTTTCTCCCCGGCAGCATCCCGTGCCCGCCCGCCGCAGCGCTGCGCAAGGCCGCGCACTGGCCGCGCTCGCAGCCGGTGTTTAAAAATATAGGGGTCCACAAATGGGGTTTTACCGCAACAAACGCCTGGGCAGCGCCTTCAAAAGCGGGGTACAGTGCCGCCGGCCTGACCCAGAGGGGTGCGAGAGCTGGGGGGGTCCGGCGGAGCGTCGCCTGGGAAGGGCGGGACTGGGTGCGCAGCCCGGCGCGGTGGGATCTCAGCACCGGCCTGGTGCTGACCGATATCCCCCTCGCTGCCCCGACTGATTCCAACTTCCCCCCGCACGCACACCTCCTTGCAGCGGGCGCTTTCGTAGGCCGCGTTGGGGCTGGAAGCTCTCCCAAAGGGGTTTTATTCCCTGTCCTTTTCCTTCTCTGTTCAGCGGTCACCCCTGGGCAAATTCAGGATCCCTTTTTGAGCAGCTTGGGGTCAATTTTGATCGGCACGTTACAGCTCACTCAGAGCGTCCCCAGCTCACATATGTGCTTCTGGTCCCCAGCTCCTGCAAGCACAGGCACGTCGGAGGAAACACTCTCGGCCACCTCAAATAACCCGTATTATCGCTCTGGTGATTCCTGGCCACTGAGCCACAGGGGACACAGCCCCATATCCTGTTCATGGCGCAATTCCCGTGCGGATACCGCGTCTCCTAATTACTTAACCAACAGGAATTAAGTGAAAAGCAAGTGCAGGGGTGTGGGCACAGCGTCTCTCTGGCTGTGCCCACGCCCGCGAGCGTACACACACACGCACACCAAGCTCTCTCGGAGTGTATTCTTATATTCCCTGCAGGGGCCAAGTGTTTCTTCCAGAACCGTGCTCTCTCTGTGAGCAGGCCTCCACAGGGCTCCTGCCCGTCGTTTCCCCCTTGTCTCCGCGGACCGGGGCGATGCCGGCGGCGAGTCTGGGAGCAGGGAGTGCCCCGACGTGGGCGGGCGGCGGGTCCTGTACTGCCCGGCGGGGCGGCCACAGCTCGGCCCAGCTTTTCAGGGCTCACCTGTGCGGAGAATGGAAAGATGCTGTTTGCTGTCGCTGCTCAGCTCTCGGGAGCTTTTCCCAACCCTGGCACGAGTGGGAAATAATTCATTAATTCAGTAACTAAAAAAACCCCAAACCCTATCCAAACTCCAAAACAACAAACAAACAAACCCCAAGAAGTAAAGGAAGACCCAGAGGCACCACTGGGGAAGCTCGTCGCTCGGAGGAACTGCCGCCTCTTGATCTCGCCCCGGCCATGCTGGGCGGTTCCTCCAGGGCTTTCACGCCGGGACTTGCCCCGGAGATGCGGCGCAGACCGGCGGCCGCGGTCGTGGAGGGAGCAGCGCTGAGAAAACAGGGGAGGTGGCCCGGACGCTTCTGCTTTCCCTCTGCTTTGTAGGTGCCGGCCGAGCCGAAGCTGCCGAGCCGCAGCACCAGCGTAGGAGAGCGGGAACGCGTAGGGTTGTCGCACCGCCTGCCCGGGAGGGTGGACCTGAGCCTGCCAAGGCACAGGCGGTAGCCAGAAGCGATGGGGGACCCACGGGCGCTGCGGCTGCGAGAGCTCCGTCAGCGCTGAGGGTCTGCCAGTGGCTGCCGGCAGTTCAAGCCGGAGTGCTGGAGGCTGTCGGGGACAGCGGAGTGCAAGGAACCCTGACGCGGCCTTTCGGCCTTATGCACCTTGTTTTCACTCCCTCCCTGCCCCGTTCCCTCGCTGTTATGTTCCCGGGCTGGGGCGGGCTGGGTAGGGGCCCGCCTGCCCCTCTGCCCCACGCCCTGGCCGGCCAGGGAGGGCCGGGGGAGTCCCGCTCGTAGACGAGTATGCTTTGCGATACGAACTCTGCCAAGTCACTTTGTTGCTTTATTTATTTTTTTAAACAAACTTTCATTCATTTATGGTCTTTTTTTTTTTCCTTTTTTTTTTTTTTCTTTTTTTTTCTCCTCCCTTCCCCCTGCAACCTGCTAATTTAACACTGGAGCGCGTTATTGCAGTGTTATGGGGAGAGAACGAGAGAGAGAAAACAACAATACTGCAATGATCCAAATGATACAGTAGAATTATAGCAATTATAGTTCTGCTCGAAGAAGAAAACCTTGCTGAGCTCAGCCAAACAAACCGATGCCTTGTACGGATAACAAGCCCAAGGACTGACAGCCTCCTGAGAGGCAGGAGGGCACAAACGGAAATATTTTCCTCTTTTCACTCCAGCCAGCCTAGATTAACACCCTCGGTTGCCGCTGCCGTAACAATACCCGCTCACTCGGGGCGATGGGTTTCACCCCGGGGACTGGTCTCCGCGGCCCTCCGCACCTACCGGGGCCGGATTCCGCACTGGCGCCCTCCGGGGAACAGGACGGCTAAGGACCAGTACGGACCAGTAACGGCGCTGCTGTCCCTACTGGGGACCGGCAGGGACTGGCCACTCGGGCCATCTGCCCTCTCTGCAGACGGCCGCTTCCAGACGCTAGAGAGGACGCGGACGGGCCTCGGCGAGTACAGCCCCAAGGACCCAACCTGGCCCGGCCGGGCTGCCCTTTGCCGTCTCCCGTCCGAGCGGGCTGCCGGGAACACCACCCACTTCGTTTCGCAGATAAGAGCGGGGCCGAAATTGCGGTCTCCGCGCCACTCCGCCGGGCCGCGCAGCGGGGTGCGGGTCAGGGTGACCGGGCGCTGCCCGGGGCCTCCGCCCGACGGCTGCCCGCGGTGGCTGCCGCACAAGCGCATGTCCTCCTGCCAGGCCTGCCCCACACTCCGGTGGTACCGAGGCATCCCGTTTCTACTGGGATTTGTGTTTTTGTTGTTTTTCCCCGTGTATCTTCGTTTCTCCTTACACAGAGACCCGCCGTCCGAACCGCTCCCGCCGCTGTAATCTTCCTTGCGAGGAGACTTGGCTGCAAAATGGCAGTTCGCTCTCACGCGTGGGGAAGGGTGTTTGATCTTAGGACGGAGACAGGGCTAAGCTGAAAAAAGTAGCAGCTGAAAACGTGTAGGATCGGTTCAAGACTCGATGCGAGATTGTTTTAACCTCGCAGGCAACTGCGGCTGCTTTGGCTCACTGCGGCGGCCGCCACGGGCACAAGTTTGTCACAGACTTGAGCAAACAACAGCTCGAAGCCCGTGAGCACTTTGTGCTCACCCCACACGCGGTGCATCCCGCAGCCCACTTTTGCAGCTGCTGAAGTCGGGGACCCCTCCGGGGGGTTCTCTCTCCCTGGGAGCCGTGCGCATTGGGTGGAGCTCCAGCGGCAGGCGCAGCCCGCAGCCAGGCTTTAAAACAACCTGTCATTTTTTTTCTCCACTCTCTTTACAATGGAGAAGAAAACGATAACAACTACTTAAAATCCTCCAGTGCTTGATGTATCACTATTTACTTTATGGGGAAAAAAAAAAAAAGGAAAAAAAAAAAAGAAAAAAAAAAAGGCTTGTGTGGTAGATGTAGGCAGATACAGAAACTCTTGTTTCCTCTACCTATCTTCTCGAGTTTTTCTGTGGTTTTCTCTCCTTTCCTCGACGTGCTTTGCTCACTGGCCCCAGCCACAGTCCCCCGTGTAACCCGGGGTTAGCCGCAGAGAATGGCAGTCTTGAAGCACCACACACAAGGTAGCGGAGGGACCATTGGTGTTCTACAGATGCAATGTAGTTGCCTTTTTTTTTCCCCTTCCTTTTTTACGTCCCCCTAATCCCCCCCCCCCCCCCTCCCCCCCCCCCCCCCCCCCCCCCCCCCCCCCCCCCCCTCCCCCGCCCACGAGAAACCCGGGGCCGCGCCGCAGCGCGGTGTGGTCGCTCCCCCCCCTCCTC